>OZ026628.1:79421114-79733614 GCA_964020975.1 Hermodice carunculata | reverse complement strand
ACTGTAAATGTAAATTTTAATTCCTCATTGATTTTAATTTTTCGCATTTTGCAAGCATGTTAGAACTATGAGGAACTTTGAAGATACCAAAAATTGATGACTCTGAATGTTCCTATATCTCGTGTCAAATATACGAAATTGAATACCACACAAACATAAATAACGCAGAATAAAGTATTTAATATGACATATTTTACAGCAGTCATACCCAAGTTTCCTCAATGAATGCCTTTCCATCATGAAAAAATAACAAGGCCCTGATATTTTTTGAGTGCATGAGCCATATATTGAAATGTATATTTGGTATTGATATATCTCTCAGACCCTTTTGCATTAAATAAGCTCGATATATATCAAATACAATTGGAAACACATATAGGGGAACAGTTTGTTAATCAAAGTAACAAACAGCGACAAGTCTGACAAATATGTGCAGAGCATGACATAAATCAGTTCATTGTTGCACGCGGAAACATGCAACTATATTGCAAAACAAAAGCATTTGTTCCCTTTACCGTCTCAAATGACTCTACTCCATCAGCAGCAGCCACAGTTCGGTAGCAAAGGAAACTGTGACTGTATTGATAAATTAATAAATAATAAAGTAAGGGTCAAGGGTATGCCATGGAAACTTGTTGATCAAGAGTCTTGTATCATTGTGTCTGTCGAGAACTTAAGATTTCAGATCAGATATGGAAAACGTACGACACGTCTCTTTGGGACAGCTTTAGGCAGTGTTCTTATTCATCATAGGAATTTGTGTCAATTAAGATATTTCTTTTTACAGCATAAGATATAATATAAACCCATGTTCAGCTATTCACACTAAGAACAACTACTTACTGCTCATGACATATTATAGGCATATGGTTTTGCCGAAAGAGAGGCAATGTGTTAATATGGCAAAGATATTTCTTTTTACAGCATAAGATATAATACAAACCTATGTTCAGCTATTCACACTAAGAACAACTACTTACTGCTCATGACATATATGAGGCATATGGTTTTGCCGAAAGAGAGGCAACGTGCTAATATGGCAAAGATAAAGGTACAGATTGTATGACCAGTACTTGCATTGCTCTCATAAGCCAAAGTCTAAACTACCAGGAACGATAGTCATACATTATAAAAGCAAAGCAATCTTGAGCAAATTAAGGTCCAGCAATACTCAAAGGTGTTTGCAATTATAAAGCAATTAGCCCGGCGGTTTCAGAGAAGATTTTTTTTTAAGATTCGGCAAGAATAAACAAAAATCATAAGAATATACAAAATGGAGCGAAATCAATTGAAAATATTTCTTCTTAGAAATAGGAAATTTCTTATTGTAAATTTCTATATATGTAGTTATACAGCTGAAACCCTGACATAAATCGCAGAGTAAAAGCTGTCAAAGTAACAAATCTATGCATCATTTTGTTACCATACAGTTCCAATGAGAATATTCAGCTCTAGCTCTCCAGCATTTTTGTGTGTTGGATTGTATATCCAGTTGAATACACATAATGATGCAACTTCTGACATCTGATTGCATTTGATTTCATTTTATTTTATTCATTTTGTTCACATTGCATACATTGTGAATTTTGTCAAATCATTTTTATGAACACGTAAATGTAACATACAATTTCTTGGAAAATATGCATAAATTTTGCAACTCACATCCTGCATTTGGTATTTGTGACTCATGGAGGTTTCCGTTTCCCATTTGCCAACTTTGCAACTGATGAGGCCCAAGCTCCAGAGTTGTGGTTGATCCTTTTGGGTGCTGTGGATAAACTTCTTGAATGGGTCTTCCAGGCAAGTATGACAACACTGATATAGTGGTGTGTTTTCAATGTCTAAAGTTGATAAATTCATCCAAATCAAAAACTCTTTGTTGCCAATTACACAATGAAAATTCATGAAGTTTTTTTTTTTTTTTTGGGGGGGGGGGGGGTCATACTATGATTAAACCATATTTTCCATTCCTGGTTAAGGTGTGTTAAAATATTCATAATTTTGGGGAACCTAAATCATAATTATACTTTTCTTTCAAACCTATTGCTGAATGTTTAAGTTTTTATAAATACTGACTATGCTTTAAACTTGTTCAGTATGGTATATTTACTGTTTGAAACTGTTATCAGCAATCTGTGTTTATATTTTCTTAAAATTCCTGATAATAAATTCACTTAATAAGAAAGTATTTGAAAATGTGTATTCATGAATGTAAGCACAACAGTGTCCAGAAACATTAAGGAATTTTATATCATGTCAATTATCAAAGGAGGCCAAATTATTTGAATATCCAGGTTGAATTTTGCTGCCATGATGCTGCTGTGGCCAATTGCCAATTCATCACGCTCTACATGCAGGATAGAGCACATGAAAAAAAAAAAAAAAAAACAATTCCGTTGAAAATATCCTACATCCACCAAGAAATATAGTAATGCTTATGGATCTTAAGGTGAGTGATACAATATGTTGTACATCTAGAACATTTTCTGTGACGGATGGTAGGATATCGATTTTATTTATTTTTGTCCTGTCTCTAAATTTCCCAAAGAATGTTTCGGTGTTTAGGGGGCTCTATATTTTTATATTTTAAGAAGATAGGATACGATGCATTTTTGGCTAGACCTGGGACTGGCTGTATTGTTGATGACAATTTCCTGGCTCCATATAATAGGAAGCTCATCGTATCAAGAGCAGCACAAACCTAAAGGATTATATTTAATAATTTCCTTCCAGTATTTGGACCAGTATCAGATAACTACTTATCTTTTTCTACAGCAATTATGAACTTCTCTGGGTATATGGCCCTATAAATATGATCTATATTCACATTTACTCAAAAGGTATAAAAAAAAGCATTTATACAATTCAGCACAACATTAAGAAGATCAGGAACCACAGCAAGCTTTCCAGTGGAATCACGCAATTTCATATTCGGTTGCTGCGGTTTCTTCATGTGAAACATGATGCCCTCCTAGTATGGTCACACTGGATTGATGCATGGAATTGGGACCAATCACATCACAGCTCCCCTATTCACCAATCACTGACCCGTGAGCACCTGTTTCCCAACCAAAAAGGGGAGAAATTGAGAAACAAATTAACAGAGGACTGCAGAAAAAATGCTACATTTGATGAAGGTTAGCTTAAATTTCTTGTGACATGAGTAATTTAGCATTACTGTGCCCCCCCCACCCGTCACATTGCCCTTTGGCCTGATGATACCATAATCAATAGTTCATTGTACATATTTGAGGGCATACACCCCATAAAATTTGAGGGCAATAGGTGCAAGCAAGTTATTGTCCAGACGCCATGCAGTCTACAAAATGACAGCACAATCTCAAAAATATCTGAAGTTTTAATGTGCAAAGTCAATTCACAGTGTTCCTCAGTAACCTTGGGAATTGGGTCATCTATCTTTGAGCTTCACCTGGCCCTTATTGAGGACTGAATACCTATATAGTATCAAACTCTTAGCTTTAAAACTTTTTGCAATATTATGCAGAAACCTCAGTCTACCGACAGACAGACTGACCGACTGACCAACATGAGCAGAGCAATATACCTCGCCTTCTTCAAAGGTGGCATAATTAATGTTTCATATATAATATTGATACAAAAGAAATCAAAATACACTCATCTGGTACTCAAATGCAAATGTTTTCCTGATATAGCTTATTTCAACCTTTTCAACAGACACAAGTGTATGTTCATACAGGTGTACTAATAATTTTATTTACATTTTGGCATAGTCTGAATGTGTTTCAGGAAAATGCAAAAATAGTTTTTTTCTTCAGAACAATGATGGAGTAATTTTGTTGAAAAAATTGTAATGATTGTTCCCAATGAGTAACAGTTGGCATCCTGCATTTGTGCCGGCTTAGCAGGCTGAATGGGCTGTCTAATGCTGCCTACAGTCCAACTGAGTTAAAACAAAGGATGCAATTTAAGGACTGCTAAGCAGGCTAGTTACATTACTCTAGTTTCCAAAATAAATAACACCCTGTTAAATCTATATCAATATGTATATATCATACAATGTGTGCGTCTGTTATCAGGAGTACCAAAGAAGCCTTGAACAGCATCAACAAGAAGAGTTCCAAGGATCTGTTGCTTTGCTTGAGCAGACAGGCAAGATTGTGAGCATCTTCACTGACCTAACACCTGCACATGGCACAGATGACCAGAGTCTCCACAAACGTCAAGAGGCTGCTGACTGGGTCCAGCTCTGGGAGCAATCTTTTGGTTAACCTGAGATGTGAAAGAAAGAAAAAAGTAGTGCTCTGTTATCAAAAGAAATTCATCATGATCTGCAATCAATGCTAGTGGGATTCATAACTTTGAAGTGCTCAGTACACAAAGTCATGAATCCCACTAGCATTGATTGCAGATCATGATGAATTTCTTTTGATAACAGAGCACTACTTTTTTAAGTCAGGCTCCAATCAGTCACAAATCCAACACACTCGGATCTGTTGACCCAATGTGTTTCCATAATGGAACATAATCAGTAAGACATGTAGATTTATCTACCATGTGTATATGTAAGAATGATCATAGAGTTCTGTACATCACAAAAAGTTTGAAGATTTGTGCAACATGTACTTACCTTAGAAACACTGACACAGCAAATGAAGCTTGCATTTCATTAAATGTTCATAACCCTTTGGGCCCTTTAATTGCCTGGTTGTGGTGTCAAGCTGTAAATGGTTGAATCTGCACAAGTAACTCTTGATTAATTATAAAAAGTAATACAATGCAATCAGCACTATTTCTTTAATCATTTGATTGTGCATTATAATGAGAGAAAACATAACAACATGATTGAAAGAAAACTAAAGACCAGCTTTGTATTTTTTCATATTGACCCCTCCTTCCCCCATGATTTCGGCCCCCTTGTACCTTCATCAGTGATAATGAGGCCAAGTGAAAGACTATGAATATATTACATTACGATATTTAAAATGAGGTGCCTGTTAGCAAAATAAAATAGTATTAGAATCTGCTTTTACTTTGCATTGTGACATCATGCAGTGGGGTCAATCAGTGCAAGCAAGATAGATTATTCGATGCATATAAATGTTTTTGAAGAACTGTATAGCACAAGCCAAGATAATAAATATATTTGGCAGTATACTGAACTAGTTGATTGAAATCCTAGTTCAACTTCTGTTTTTTTTTGTGTGTGAAATTTTAAGTTTTTAAAAGTTCCTAAACATATGCAATATGCCTCAGTTCCAAATTCATGACGTGCTGATTTATGGGTGGACAAGCATGTGGTATCAAACCTGGTAGCTTTGTTGGGACGAGGGCAGTCATCATGCATTCACTACGGGACAAAAAAATTATTTCGGATAACCATCAGCAGCATGTTCATGATAAATCATGGAAATATTGCCCAAGCATGCTTATAGCATAACTGTGTGTCTGAGTACTTCAAGAGAACTACAGACAGGTTTAACCAATGGGGTTGAAGAGACTATAGTGTCTGCCTCACAACAATGTATAGAGTAGATATTAATATTGATGAACCGATGAAGATGTTCCCCTTCAAAAATATAAATTATTATTCATGCTGCACTGAATATATCCAAACCCCTATTCTGTGAGGGTCAATCCTTATTAGGATTATGTAGAGGTTCTTCAATTGTTTTGTTATCCATTCATTACATATTTGGTGAAGCCATGGTGCTTAGAATAGTATATGAGGCGGGTGTAGACATTGTTGCCTATTGATTGCGCTTGTGATGAAAATTTGTGTCAATTATCATGATTATTAAACTTTCCTTAGAAAGGTAGCCCTATACCTTAGCTGTATCTTCAGCTATTTGTTATTACTGTGAGAATAACTTGTTTACAGTTTGGAAAGGGCAGAACTTTACATCATGTCACAATGTTTAATGAAAACGAAAAAATAATAATTGTAAAAAAAAATAACCAAAGACATGATTACTTTTTCTTTTATTTATGCTGACTTTCATCCATATATTTACATGTGAATTCATGGAAAGAAATGCAATTTCTTACTTGCTTTGTAATTAAATCCAACAATCAGATCTTTATAATAATAATAACAATAATAATAATAATAATAATGATAATAATAATAATAATAATAATAATAATAATAATAATAATAATAATAATAATAATAATAATAATAATAATAATAATAATAACAATAATAATAATAACAATAATAATAATGATTATAAAAAACAGTATTTAAATGTATTTTACCTTTTCGGCACAGAAGAATATCTCAAGACTGATGTTGTTGAAAAAAAAGAGGAAAAATACTTTGCTTCTAATTTTGGTAGGAAGTGTTACAATTCTTCACAACAAAAATGCGAACCTTGAATCTGCTTTTGAAATATATTTCAAAATTTAGTCATTAACTAAATTCATTGGAATCTCTTTGCTGTCATTGTTCGGTTTGGAATTAATGAATATGGATCAAGTTTTTCTTTACTATTTGAAAATTACTTCATTGGCTATGTTGTGCTGTGGACTTTGTTCTCCAACTCATAGTTATAGCGGAGGTACAGTGTGTTTTTTAATGTTCCAGATTCATAAATGTCACAAAAACGATGTAGGCCTACTTTTCTCTTTTGCTAACTAAAAGGTGATAGGCCTAACAAGTCTCTTTTTATTTTTGGCAGAAGTAATGAAATTTGTGTTTTGGGTGGTTAGGCCTATACATTTTGGAAAAAGAATTAGTGTCTGCAGTTAATGATGAATATTTGTAAGGTTGCGAGTACCGGTTTAAAACCACCAGTTGCCTTTTATGGGTGACTACCTGTCTCAAGTCAGGAGTGAAATTTGTTTCTTCACATTGGTATCGGAAGAGAAATGTTGATGCTTTGGAAAGTCTGGAATCTCTTTGCTGTCATTGTTGAGTTTGGAATTAATGAATATGGATCATGGTTTTCTGTACTGATTAAGAAATGGTTCCCAGAAGAAGGTCAGCCAAATTAAAATAACATGTGAATTCAGCTTGAATTTTCACACTTACTAGGTGAAACTAGAACATTGTACTAGGCAAAATATAGTGGAGAAGTGAAATTATATAGAAAATTGAGGGTAACCTAAGGTACTAGCGAAATTATAATTTTTAAGTTATCATATAAATGTAGCACTCTTAAACCTCTGTACGACACAAATACTGAAAGCCTCATCAGGTACACACGTTAGGTTAGCACGGACTTTCACATATTGTTTAATATCACCCTGGATTCAGACATGATATGTCATAAAGTATACATTTTTGAAAGCTGACAAAATGGAGATTCTATTTATTACAATTCATAATGTCAGTTGGTGGCAATGTTTATATATAACAATCAGACAAATGATCATCATATTTTAGCATAGGTATTGATTCAGCTCCTTCATTTTGGAAAATAGGGTCCTCAAATCTGCTTCAAACTAAGTGTATGCAATGAATAAAAAAGCATGTCTCACATTTTAAAAAAAAAGTTCCGTTTTATGGCAAGAGTTGGTTAAAAATTTGTTGTTTTGATGTGTCATCATTCCCACTTCAGACACCCATATCTCAGAAACAACAACAAATATGAAAAATTTGAGGCAAACTTTTTTTGCTTTGTATGTTACAGTTTGCCACAAATTTGAAGTCAAAATTTGTGAAAATGTAGAAGTTGAATCAAAATTTATATCAAAGAATGATGTTCACTTATGTTCACTTTAATAATTGCTGTGTAAACAATGCTGTCACAAAACATTACCACGGTACTTAAGCGTTAATAATAATTAGTCTGTATGCTTTCTAAAAAATATATATATTATAGCACTTCATAAGTAATTTTAGAGAGTTATATACACAAACGCCTAGTCAAGACTAAAGTCACTGGTTACGTTTCGTATATCCTTGAATGCTAATTTTATATTTGAAGACAAGAAGGTGGAACACTTAAGCATAATTTTCATATGGTGCCTTCGGGTCTTTTTTCTCATCATTTATGGTCTTCCTCTGAGGCCGTGCTTAATAAGGTAGGTTTCGTGTCAGCCTCTCTCCTTATTTTCAGACACCATTTTTGTTAAATGTAATGTGGAATTTGAGAAAATATTGCAGTAAATCAACCAAAATTTCTGGTTTTGATTAAAAATGCTTTGTGTTGTTGTGTTAAGTTTTCTCCCTCCCTGCTTAGATTTCAAGTCTTACATGACACGAAACATAGAATCAATTACGCATCACCTAACTCATCATATTTACCTGGCTTATTTATGTTGGTGCATTCAACTTGATCTGCAGGCAACTATAAACCCTGGGATTTGTGTATGGTAATATTATACCCCAAGGCCAAAGGAAATTGAAATCTTGCAACAACTTTTCTCTGTTTGGGGCCACAGACAGTGAAAAGTTCTCTTAGAAGCTTAATTGTTCTGTCTTTTAATGTAATTGTAATATATTTACTTGACAGAGACTGCGTCTCTCCAAAAAGTCCATTCGTGAGTGCTTTCTCTGTGTCAATTTTCTTTAAAAGCACAAATCTGCATCCTGGTTTGAGGGCTAGCACCTTAGGTGCTCTGAATTTTCTTTGCAACTTCACATCACCACCATCCTTTGCCTTAAAAAGTGTAGATTGCCCTGGTAATTGCTCCAGTGCCTTGCTGTTTGTCATTTCTACACTAAAATTGTCTCTACACAAGTGTACAGCATCTTTTCTCTTAATTTCTGATAATGGTCTTTCCAGCCATTTCAGGAGGGCTGCCGATTCTCCAGAAACGCTCACAGAAAAGACTTTATCCACTAAAATCGCCAGATGCTGTCCATTCCCATGAACAGTCTGTAATCGGGCAAGACGGGGAATTGTAGCTGTAAAAATTTTACTTTGATAACAGTATTCTCCAGTATCTCCATACATGGGACCTGGCACAGGTGGGGGCTGCCTTGGATCCATAATTATAACCACTTGCAATCCACCAAATAGAATATCTTCGTTTCTGGCTATCCTACATACATGTTCAACTTGCTCATAAATATTTGCACTAATGATAGATGCTCCATCTATAAAGAGAACATCAGTTTCTTTGTTCCTTTCCTTTACATTTTGCATGCTCTCATCCTTCATTCTTTTCGTAAATTCTCGAAAAGAAAATTTTCCATCTAAAATACAACAAAACGAATGAATTGTGACAGCTCCAAGATTCTTCAACGCAACTGCAACAATGCCTGTGGCAGCTGTAACAGAGACATTTTCTGATGCGTATGAAATGCACTTGCCAAACAATGGATTGATAATGACTTACCTGTCCCAGCAGAGCCTATAATGGCAGTATTGTGGCCTGCTAATACCAATGATGTTGCTCTTGCTTGATCAATATCTACCTGTAATTAAAACCAGAAAAACAACAATAACCATTTAAAGGTGGGCTGATTCTGATATATAAATTATATAGCGGATCTATTAGAGCAATAAAATATCTTGGTACTTGAAATTGCTTATTACAAGTTAAAAGATAAAAGATACTGAATTGCGGAAAGCAGCATTCTATTTATGTCCTCCTTGAACAAGAAAGACTATTGAATCTTGAGTATGGTACAAAATCCAGAAGTAAAGTTCGACATCATTTTCATATTTTAATAAAAAATGGTTACCTTTTGTTTGGTCATGCTTTTGATGTGAAAACTATCTATAAACACAGTAGAGATGGCACATTTCAAAAGCCAATAGTATTGAACAACTTGGAAAGAAAAGATTTTTATGTAAATGATATTATGTGGTCCAAAATATGGGATTTACCACAAATTGCTCTTTTTGAAAACAAAGTTAAGCAATTTCACCAAAAAGTTCTTGCATAAGTTGATTACCATATTATCCCTTTCAAGTGCCCAGAGAGCTTAGGAAATTTAATCATGTTAATTGAGATGTACTCCAATTTTAGACATGGTCATAAATGTGGAACATTTTAGCTGTACCAATAGGTCAATCATCATAAAATATATATTGTTTTCGAATATTTCAAACCTTTTGCCCTAAACATGGGAAGGGAGTGCTTAAAATGGTGGGAGCCCTTAAAAGGGATAATATGGTACATGTAATTCACTGTCTTCTTTTAAAGTGGAACTAGGTGATAGTCCACTGTGTTATTTCTGTAAATAGGAGGATGATTATGGCATTTTTTATTTTATGTATTTAAGTGAAACTACTCGAAGCAATATTTTAAAAAAATATTTAGTTTATTGGGTATTACAAATATTAAGATTAATCTACAAGAGATTATAAAAATAATAATGGGTAAAAATAATTTTAGATAATTTATTCATGTCAGGTTGCTGTGGATAGATATTACCATAAAATAAAAATTGGAATGCATTCATGACATTATCAATTTACCAGAGTAACTGAAAGAAGTTAATCTTTTTGCTTTGGTCTTATCTTGAGATATCTTAAATGAAAAGTCCTACTCCTAGGAATACAATGATTCATGGACTATTACTTTGAACACAGCACCATGTACATTATCCTGGGGTCATGTTTTACTAAGAAGAAAGGAGGGTAAAATTCCAGGCAAGGTCACATTACGGATTTTGAAAGATGGGTCAATTTTGTATCATTTATATAATACTTATGATATATAATACAGAATTTAGCTGGGTTGAAAAGCGAGGCTGTTTTGTATAAAAAAAAAACAAAACAAAACAAAACAAACTGTGGGTGCAGTTTGCAGATTTCTTTGCATGTATGTCAACACGCAGAATGTCACTTCAGGGGAAATGGTCAATGTGGTCAAAGAAACAAAAATCAGCAAAATAGAACTAGAAAGGGCTACATTTTGATAAAAGACACACCAGTGTAAAATGACATTCCTGTTTGGGACAGTTAAAATTGAAGGCAGGACAAATAGGCTAAAAGCTTAAACTTTAAGAGTAAAGTTCATTTCAATTTAAAAATTAATAAAAATGACATGCAACTAAGCACAGATTAAATTCACACTTTATGAATAGTAAAGCCCAGTACATAATTAAATTGCACATTTTCAATCAGGAAGGACTATTAGTTATCAGCTATGAGTATTATGAGGAATACAGCATGACAGTTTTGTACAGGCTCTGCCTTTTGCTTATTTATTTGATTACTCTGTATGGGCAAATTTAGCTATTATGGGATCATGTCTGAAAGATCACAGACTCAACCATAAGAATCGTATTTTAGGAGTTAGTGAAACGGGAATACCAAAAAAAGTGCTCTAATTTGTTTTCATGGATATTGCTTTTGCTGATACTTAATGTGAGCTGTCGCATTGTGAGTGAAAAAAAGTGTGATATCCATTTTCACTTCCATATAGTACTTTGTTGGGGCGAGATTACGGGATGATGTTTGAAAGATCACTGCTGATACTTACTGTAAACTGCTGCATTGTGAGTGATATCCACAGACCGACAGAATACAATGCAATTATCAATTCCATGTTGTTGTCGCCATGTTGAAATGCCGCTGACCAATCAGTGTTGAGAAAACATTTGATTCCGTGACAGTGACTACATCCGTTCACCAGGAAGTTGCTTTTTCGATTCAGGGAGGTTTTTCGCGTTAAATAGGCGTAAAAATTGATCGGCCAGCAAGTTTACCGCCAGAGTTTAACAGAGAATTTGATTACGAATCTTTTGGTGTATGTATTGCGTACATGCAGGCAAAATTGGTGGTGCAAAGCCAGAAAGGTGCGTGTAGCGCTTTGTGGACGTTTGGTCCCTTCTCGTTGCCTTCGACAACTCGGCTCCGTTGCCACAGGGCGCCAATAATGCTAAGTCACAGGACGCACAAAAATCTTAGTCTGACAATTATTTCTGCTACCTGCCTTTGTCTCTTTGTGTAGCAAGCTGTCCAATCGGTTAAAAATAAAGAATTCCTGGGATATCCCTAAAATAATAGCATAAACTTGCTCAGTGTTTTACTCGAGTGAACTTTCTAGGCCTGTCATTGGTAAATTTAGTCACACGACACGCACCACCCAATCAAATGCGTCTAATCCCATCTGCTCCCAACATGTCCCCAATTTAGAACATGAACACGACGAGTGCACGTACAACTAACTGGACCTAGGACCTAGTTTTTCTTACGTTGTATTTAACAAAAAGACTCGAATTGAGAAAATTGTGAACACAGAGTAAGGCACGAGTGAAAAGTTGTGACGGAAAGCTAAGAAGAAAAAAGAAAAATACGTAGATTCATCACCACACAGTAACGAAAACAATGACGACTGTGCTGTTATCGTTCTGGGTGATCGCTACATGTGGACACAACACATTATTATTAGAATAATGCACTAAAGTTTATAGTTTCATTCAAAATTTGAAATGGAACAAGTCTGTAACACAGAGCCAGACACGAGTAAAATCCATGAGGCACGACAGAAAAAAATACGGGATGTTACGGTAAATCATGCCTGTGATCATTCAGATGCTTGTATTCCGCCACCCATGTTGTTTCGAAAAACTGTAACCGCACTGTAAAGGCTAGACATTTTACATCTCCAAGGGTACCTAAACATTGGGTAAACTGACCTGGAAACTGCACAGCAATATTAATCATGTAATTTGTGACAAACATTTGGTGGTCACTTTCAGTGAAACTTGATACAAAAAATCCCACGCATGTTCAGTCCTACATGTTGTTTCAAATAATTGAACAATTGCCTTGTAGAGCCTACTTGGCCTAACACTACATCGCATCCTGACAGTATACAGAGTATAAAGCCTGCCAGCTAGGTAAACATTACAGAACAAGCTTTTTGCACCACGTTCCGTTCTTTGTAAAAAGCACAGCCATAACCTTTGAAAGCGATTTTCTCGGAAGTCAAGTTTCACAAGTTCAATCAAATTTTAAGGTAACATCAATCAAACACGGACAGAAATATCATCTCAAAATAAACGGATAAAGCAAGATAAATGTCTAATTTAGGAACGTTTTTTATTTGGCCTGTCAACTCTTCCTTCTGTGACTCTTTGAGCTCAAAAAATGAAGAAACTGTATAACAAACTTCCAAATTTTATAAAATTGTATCAAATTAATTTTCCCCTTAGAGAAAAATTCAGTTCCTGGGGAGTGGGCTATATTATTGTTTCAGATAGTTTGCAGATCTTAAAATTGAATATTGTGCAAATGAACTGAAATAAACTTGTGAATCTATACCCACTCTCAAAATAGCGTAAAACGTCTTTTATTTGATAGCATGTTCCGTTTTTACAAATCTAGACATCCATAAGATAATGAAAACGTAAAGCTTTATGGGTAAAACAATCAATTTATGAGCTGGACGGTGTAAAAGTCGACCGAGCCTGCAACGCACCTGAAACCATCCTGGCACCTTAAGCTTGACCCTTGCAATTCAATACTGACTAGAAATTTATCTAATGTATCGTAAACTGGACATCCAATGTTTTAATGTAGCCTCATTTTACTGCTGTAAACCCTTCGAAATAAATGAATGGATTTGTAGTTTAGATGTAACTGCCTTCAGTGTTACAATAGTAATATAATTTTTTTCTTATTTCAATAGCGGCAGTGTAGATATACTAATCAAATAAGTTTGTGTTTAGCGCAGGTGATGGGTTGCAGACTACGTATCATGATCGGTTGTGTTTCCTCACAGAGGAATATAATGCAAAATTATTAGCTATAAAAACTGAAAACAGCATTATGATATTTTTCATGGAAGTATTACAGGGTTTAATCCTCTAGGGGACTACATCAACAGCTTGCCTCAGCTTACTTTGGACACACTGTACCCAGAGGACAGCTGTTGACCTGGGTCAATTATCATCTGATAGTATTTACCTAAATCTTCACACCAATACATTTCAAAATATGCTGGAATAAAGCTGAAGGGAAAATAAGACTCGATGTACAATGTCAGACAGCAATGTTTACGTGGATACACGTAAAACCAAATTACCATGCATTTGTTTCTATATTATTAGCAACATTATACATTCCCCATTATTTTACGTGCATTTTGAGGACCACGACCACATCAATGATGATGATGATGTAGATAGGGAGATACTTATGATTAAGGCAGCTACATCTGTGTTTCTTTTGTACTTTAATTTTGCAAAGTTAGAATGGGATCTCTCCTATAAATGTGACATTGACAAAATCTTTGCTGGATCCTGTGAATGTTGAAATATATATTCCTTCATTGCAATCTTCTACTTTCCTAACTTTCAAAGAACTTCTTTTGAACACTTTTGTCTCACCATCATACAGCACAGTTGGGTAATATTTCCAACGTCCCAGGTAATTCCATTTTTCCCAATGCATTTGTGTAACTAGTTTGTTAAATCGACGCAAGATACGGATCTATTCACCTGCACCAATTTGACGATGCTATCACAGTTTTTATCAATTGCCACAAATTTATGTGAAAATAAGTGATTGGAGGACAAGTAACCTGAAAGTAAACTGATGATTACATCACTGTGCACCCTATCAGGCAAAAATATGCGCTTAACTCTCAAATCTTGATCACCTTTGGCGTGGCTCATGAAAATTGGTTGCTTTAAGGTTATGTTTCTAATCACAATTTTAATGACCAAACTTGCAAGGGCGTGGCGCCTTTTTTTACCTGGTTCTCTATTCATGGGCTATAACATTGCCAAAATACACTGCATCCAGTGTCCAAGGGCCATCATAAGCTTACCTGGAGGTCTGGCCACAAAATTCTCAAAAAAAGTTGACAATTGTTAAACAGCAGACTGAAACTGCTGCCAAAGATCCTTCCATAAAACAATAAGTCATAGACTGTACATCAAGAAACTACATATTCTGAATGTAACAACAGACATGTGCATGATATCAAAAACCTCCACAAGATATTTGAAAATATAGCTCTTAAAAATCTATTCTAGGTTTGTGAAGTGGAATAATTCATTTAGCCATGTGTAAATGATTGACCTGCTTGGGAAGGCTTTGGATTTATTTTTTGCAAATGGCAACCCTCTCACATGAAGGTCCCTACTTCTCGGTAAAATATTAAAGGAATAGTTAAAGATGTAACCTTTGAGTTTGGAGCCTGAAAGTGGAAAAGGTGAAGTGAGAAAAATAGTACCACCGAAAGCCTATATGTTACATATGTCTATCATATAAAATTACAAGGGAGGAAGATACTATTTAGATGATATGTCTGGAGTACCGGTCGCTTTAAGCCTTTGAATTACCTATAATGGGACCGTAGTACTCATTCAGTCCATTCCGTGCAGGTCTAATGGTAGGACTTCAAAATGTGGCATAGCTACCTCATATTTCTGAAAGTATTAAAATTGTCTTCATAAAACTTCAAGATCATCTTGGAAGTTGGGCTTCATTTTTCGTACTACGTATATTTTCAACGTTGACCTATTTTACCAGGTCTACGTCACAACTATTTCTCTTTATTATGTTTCTGGTCATACTTGAAATATTTCGATACCGATCATCTTTTAGTTTTGAAGGTCAAGTCATAATAAGCCGATCATCATTTTGTGATAGTTAAACTATTTTGCAGTTTATGTATACATAAAGTGCATATATGAACATAAAGAAAGGAACTAGCAAGATAAAACAGAACAGTGCACGTTATATGTAAGCTGACATGTGGGTCAGCTGAGGTAATAGAATGGCGGTAGCCAGACCCACTTCAAGCTTTATGGAAAAGTACCTTAAAGATATCTTTGCAGGACTGTTCCAATATATTATGCCCCAGTAATTTGGTTTTTTTATGACTTGTAAACTCATTTTTTTACTTGACGACATCTTAACAAAATTTTCTGATCCAAAACGCTCATGCCATTTTACACTTGTGGGGACGCAAACACCTTCATTTTTTGGAGAGGGGGATCTTTCCAATTTATTTCTATATTTTTTAAGGTTTCAAATGTTTTTTCACTATTTTGGTCATCTTATCCAAATGCAACGTTCAGATTGTTTTTTTCGAGAACTGCAACCCGTGTAAGGGTCAAAGAAACATTTGCACCAGCTGCAGATTCGCTTCACACCTAATGGATGCACCTCTGGTGGGTCTCTGTCAACTTCCTTTCTAGTCATGATCCATCTATTATTATTTTATTTTTTGACTATTTCTATCTCAACAGGCCCATTAGCTGAAGTTATAGAATCTTCCATCATCTATCATAGAGATGTCTGTCCAGCCACAATTTACATTTTCGACCTCTCTAATACTGTTGGCCACATTCCTTTCCAACCTGGCGAGGATTTACCTTGGGTGGCTCTATACCAAATATATGTATATATATCTCATTGGTCATGCTCTAGTTGTTATTGTAATGATTTCTTTGTTTATTCTTGCCAAATCGTCTTTAAAACCGGAAGGCTAAGTGCTTCGAAATTGCATTCATAGACATCTGAGGACTAATGGACTAAATGTTTCAACAGATTGCCCTTTTTTACTGTATGACTGTCGGTCCAAGTGTTTTAGACATTTTGCTATGAAAGCCATGTAAATAATAATGCTGGCAGTACAATTTGTACCATCATTTTTGCCATATTAAAACATTGCCTGACTGTCGGGAAAAGCCGTATGATTATATGCTGTAGCAAGGAATATCTTAATTCACACAAAATCCAATGGTAAATAAGAACATAATCTGAAGCTGTCCAAAAGAGACAAGTGTCATACCCTTTCCTTATCTTATCTACACTCTTTGAATTCTCAACAGACACAATGGGATAAGACTCTTGATCCACAAGATTCCCTGGCATAAACTTGGCTTTACCAATTATTATCAATAACGTCCACAACTTCATTTGCTATCAAACTGTGGACTCTGTGCTGATGAAGTCGAATCATTTGACATGGTCCTGGTGATTTGATATTTTTATCAATTTATTTATTTATTTATTTATTTATTTATTTATTTATTTGTTTGTTTGTTTGTTTGTTTGTTTGTTTGTTTGTTTGTTTGTTTGTTTGTTTGTTTGTTTGTTTGTTTGTTTATTTATTTATTTATTTATTTATTTATTTATTCATTCATTCATTCATTTATCTATCTATTTATTTATCTATTTTGAGTCTTATTCATTTGATATATGACAAATGCCACAAATTGATGACAGAATTTTATTCTATTTGATTCCAGTATAGCACGATAATTACGTATTACTGGCCTTTATTTGTATCTTGTTGAGCCCTGGTGATTTGACATTTTGATTTTTTGAGTCCTAATCTGTTGATATGACATGATGCAAGTTGATGGCAGATTATGAGTCAATTTTATACCAGTAAAGTATCATGAATTACATATTTCTGGGTTTTATTTGCATAAATGAATTTAATTTATTCATAGTCGAATTTAATATATTTGACAATATAAGACGATAGTCCAGATATGGATCTCATGTATTTGATTTGTATCAGTGAATGCAATTTGTATTACAGTATAGTCAATACATTCCAGATTTGAATCTCATGTAGTATGGCTACCTTTACCAAGGTTGTGATAATTTTGTTCTCTCGGATAACGTATCATACGCATCCTGGAAAAGGGTTCTGTAGGTTCCTAACCAGCATAACACAATATTTTGATAGTCCAGATATGGGTCTCATGAATTTTATTTCTATCAGTTAATGTTATTTGTATTACAGTATTGTCGGTTCATTCCAGATATAAATTGCATGTAGTACGGTTACCTTTGTCCAGGTTGTGATAATTTTTTCATCTCCCAGATATTGCATGATACAGACCATGACATGGGGTCTGTATGTTCGTAGACAGTTTTCATTGCATAATCTGGACTCTGGCATGGTATCAGTAGATTCCAAGACAGTAAATCTGCATAGTTAGATATTTTTGTAGGCCCATTTTGTACATGTGTGGTCGAAGCAGAATGTCAATTTTACTTTTGGTGTTAATTGACTTATAGTTTCTGACACTGAAGGTGCTGATATGAAATTCGATGAAGGCTGTGATATTTTTCTTAATAAGCAATACATTTATTTACATGAGAATTGTCAATTTTACAAACCCAAAAGCTGACTAGCCTTCATAACATGTTTGGTGCTGATTTGTTTAAATTCCATTCCTTGGTAACTGAATCAAAATATTTGGTGCTGATTTCCTTAAAGTCCATTTCTTTGTAACAACTGAATCAGATTAAAGAACCCGTTCAACTAATTGTATTTTGATACACTGAAATAGAGCACTTTGAATGGATATACTAATGAAATGCTGTGTGCTGTTGTTGTTTTTTTTGGGGGGGGGGCGGTAATGCAACAAAAGAGTGAAACGCGTATAAATTTTAGATGCAGCATTTTGGGAAGCATAATGTAGCCGCACCACAAGGCTCCCATCAGGCCAACACCTCAGACTGGGGGTGGGGTGGGGGTGCGGAGGTTGTTGAAGGGCCCTCACAACTTTCAGCACCCCTTTCAAAATTTCTGGATCCGCCCCTGCTGTAAGGCTTGAGTTTCTAAGTAATTTGTACTCCCCAATGATAAGATGAATTTTATTTTGATCAAACCAATGTGTTCTTATTGCTTTCCCATTTTCAGGATCATAAATACATACTCTTGTGCAAAATACCGCCCAATATAAAACTATTTGTCACTGTGCATAGCGAACAGAAAGCATTTTTACAAAAAAAGGTATGTGTGCTTGCTACTTACCCCCTAGGAAAAGCGTAAGTGTGGCCCAACTAAGGCATTCACTCCTGTTGGATATCTAATTGGGGTGAATTCAATAAGCTGGATAAACCACATATAAATAGTTTTTTGTACCATGTATTCGTTGTTGGGGCAGCTGGCATTTGCAAATGCCAGGCTTTTTAAATTTTGATATTAGCAATGACAATCAACTCATCATAGAGACAGAAATATCACATACTTCGGTTCAAATTTTATACATTTTGGAAACACTATAGTCTGTAGTTAATACAGAATATTTCAAAGGTTGAGAGGGCTTATTTTTTAATCACCAGTTTTCTTTTATGGGTGACTGCCAGTCTCAAGTCAGTAGTGAAAGTTGTTTGTTTTTCACATTGGTATCAGAAGATTGGAAGGTCATTGTTAATGCTTCGTTAACTCTGGGATCTGTCATTGATGGGTTTGAAATTTATGAATATGGGTCATTTTTTCTGTACTATAGAGAATATCCCATATAACATTATGCCTTACATGGCCCAAAAGGATTATCATTCATGCCTGGTTGATATTTTGAGAAATAATTCAGTTAGTCAGAGCTCCGGACTTTAGGATGCTTGTCATTATGTGGGTATTGTGCTTTTCCATCACTCCCTCTTACACCCACTACCCAATTAAACAACACAACCTGTACTTGCTTTGTTTGTACATTTTACTATGTGATAGTCTAATGATAAAGTTCATTGTCCAGATCATTCAACTTTCTTTCTACCAGGTAAGGACCACTGAATTTTGGCTGAATCTAATGCCCGTGCATCGTCCAAAGCAACAATATCCTGTCTCCTGGTTTCAAACTTCTTTCCCTTGCTTTCTTATCACACCATGTTTTCATGTTACCTGTGTGCATTAGTCAGATTTGATTGTGCCAACTCACAAGTCTTTATCAACAGTTCTTTGAATTATGACACATTTTCCCAAATAGATTCATCTTGTGTTTCCCACAACCATTTTTTCTTCCATTCGCGTTAGTGGACCTCCCGCAGTATGTCCATATATCAATTCAAATGGAATGAACCCCAGTGATTCATTTGGTATCACTCTGGTAGCAAATAATAATATATGTATACATTTATTCCATTCATTTTCAGTTGCAAAACAGTAGGTTCTCATCGTATTCTTCAGTGATTGGTGATACCTTTCTATAGCCTTCTGTGTTTCTGGGGTGGTAGGCTGAAGGTTTATTTTGCTTAATGCATAACTGGTGGAGAGCGTCCTAAAATACCACAGACATGAAATTTGAACTTATGCCACTTTGTGTCTGCATGGGCAGTCCTACTCTAGTGAAAAATTTGATGAAAGCATCAATGATAGTAGGAAATTTAATGTTTTTAATGGAATTCCCTCATGATACCTAATGGCTGAATCCATGACAGTAATGAGAAACTTATTTCCCGCTTTTGTTTTCGGAAGTGGTGCCACACAATCTACAACCCTGCTAAACGGTTCTTCAGGGATACCAATGAAAGGAGCAGGGTTGTTTTTCTGATTGGGTTTTCCGACCATCTGACATGTGTCACATGTCTTACAAAATTTTGCCACCTCCCGATGTAATCTGGGCCAAAAGAAATGTTTTAATATTCTATCTTGAGTTTTCTTACTACCCATATTCTAATGCTAATTCACATTTTCGACTTCCCTTAAGCTGACCGACGGATTGACTTCAAACTTCGTAGCAATGTTCATTGGGTGGAAGTCTACGATGTTCACTATGTTCAAACGGTCACGCTTCAGTGAATTTTTGTATTTATTTTTTATCAGCTTTTTTGTTCTTTTTTGGTGAAATCTTTCAAAATCTTCTATTTCGAAACTGCTCACCAAATTACTCTGATATCACACATGGACGCTTTCAAGGATTCCTCGTTCTTAATTTGTTCACCAGGTCGTGCTGCATTTTTTTTTCATTATCGTATGATCTTTTGTGTGTTTTTACAATTTTTCCCTTTTTCCAGATCCGTCACTCAAATTACGCTGAAACTCTGTGGATATGATAATTGTGAAAAGGGTAAACAGACTTGTTCAACAGGTGACACTGATCATTTCCGATTTTTAACGCTTTTCTTTCTTCAATTCGGGTACTCATCTGTAAATGTAAATCAATGGGCATTTTGATGCCAATTCACATTTTAGACTTTATCTCTGAAACCGTCAGACATGGCGGCAATATACCTCGGGTAGGTCTTTTCCAATTTTCTTCAAATGGTCACACTTCAGTGATTTATTATTTTTTATTAATTTTCAATCAATTTTGGGGGCAAATCTTTAAAAAAAAATATTCTTCTCTGAAACCGCTAACCCAATTGCTTTGATATCATACAGGAACGCTCATGGGGACTCTTAGTTTGTAAATTTGTTCACCAGGTGGCGCTGAAATTTTTAGCTCAGCTGACTTGCTAGTCAAGCTGAGCTTTTAGCTCAGTCGTCTGTCTTAGAAATACTTTTAAATGTCATATGCAGTCAGCTAAAGCTCAACACAGGTCTATTCAGTTACAATCTTGATTTTATGGGACAGGCTTATAGGTCAGATGAGCACGGGTTGTTCACGCAGTCCTCTAGTTTGTGTTTTCCTTTTCCTTCACACGCATCTTTGCATTTGGACACGCATTACATAATTTCAACCTAGGGTACTGACATGTCATTGGGTTTCACCTGGGGATGATTTTTAAGAGCAGCTCTCTATATAATGGACGTCGAAGAAATGTACAAATGACCTAGTTTTCTGGTACGATGTCACAGTTAACAAGTGCAGCTGATCGGTACCAGAGCTTATGGCGTTACAGACTGGGTGTTTCTATTCAGAAGTGGTGTGTCAAATAGGTTGTGCACTTTCGACCATCAGCAGTCTGTTTGCTCATCATCGGGAAACAGATCCTATAGATGACTGGAGCCACTTCCAAGCGAGTGAACGAGTTGCCACAGCAATACAACATAGGCCCATGTGACTCCTCCACCCGACAGAGCTTTTGGACAGCAAGCTGTGCGACCAGAGAAATATCCAAAAGACACAATTGAAGGTATTTATATTAACCGAAATCCTTTGCTGCCATCTAGGCTGCAGCTTGGAATTTGACAGGAAGGAGGGTAGATTCTTACATAAAGCAATGCCAAATGGCTTTCTTTGATAAAAGTAACAAATTGAGAAAGCGAAAATATTTTAAACATATTAAGAATATTTCATTCGTTTGTAAGAAAATGTGTTATGTCTTGATAGATCAATTACATAACTAGTACAACTGCCTTCCGTATGGCAGAGGCATGGTTCGGTTGTCTAGCAACTGGGGGTCTGGAGCAGATCTGCTGTTGACGTAGTTAAATGTGATTACCGGGTACCCCGTATTCCCGCAAAAGCAGTCTGGCAGGGAAGAGACATCATGGAGAAAATTATTTGTCATATATTACAATAAACCACAATAGAGAACATGTAAATAGAGAGTTGTTATAATATGCTTTTGTTGGTTTAATTTCTTTAAGAGAAGATTAAGACAAACAGACAAGAGACGAATGCAAGTCTGCTCCTTGAAGTAGACTACATGATTAGTCAATGTATAGGCACCATAAAAATATACAACATAATGAAATTGAAAAAGTGAAGTAGAGCACATATTTAAACAAATTTTTTTACCGAAAGCACGCTCCTTCACACGTGACCTGGTAAGTAATCCAAATTTTAAAGGAAGTGGCATGAATTCACTAAAGTCCTCATACGGAAATTGATGTTATTTCACTTATTATACTATTAATAGTAGTGTTCACAGATTGTCTATGGTTATAATATACTGCTGCAAAAGACCAATAACATGTTCTGTTGATCATTATATTTACAGCAGGCCTAATACCTTTGTTTAAAAGACAGCACTACCTGTGGATGATGAAACAATTGTAATATTAGGTTGACGAGGATCCAGGAATAAGCAAAGATAAATGTTAGTCCTTCATACCAAGTTCCGTACTGAGTCAACAGCTTTCCTTCACGCATTTTGGGGGCATTGCGCCCAACGTGCGCCGTAGAAAGCTGTAAACCCGAACCATTATATATTATAACTATAGCAACGCTGCTACGTAAATGAAAGGTCTTTTCCAAATGGAAATCAATCTGGTATCCTTTTTGTGATTGAGTGCAGTTCGTCTAAAGTAGTTTGACTTGAGTCGCAATTGGCACTGACAGAGTGAAGATAAGAGCGTTGAACAGCGTACTTAATAAATCGGAGCTAGAGCCACACACACACACACACACACACACACACCAGACACACACACACACACACACACACACTCACACACACATATATATATGTGTGTGTATATATCTATATGTTTGTGTGTGTATTTATATAACAACTTTTGATAACTCTGTCAGTGCCAACAGCGACTAAAACGGAGCTACTAAAAACCAGCTTCACTGACTTTAAAAAGTGTGCTAGATTCATGTTTGTTGTAAGTGGCCATGTCACCTGTCAAGCTAAACGGCATTTGACGTTAAGGGGGGGGGGGGGGGTCATCACCTATTGGCGTTCATTTGCTCACAGCGTCACATTGAATATGAAAGAGAGGAAAAAATCAGAAAGTGAAGCGAGCTCCGGGTCGACCTGTATGTAGTGCAATATACACACCAAATACAGACGTTGCACATTACCATCACTACATGGTCGTAATGTCACTAGCACATTTATATAATCTGTTCGACCAAGTGTTTATATCTTTAACTTTGTTATCAGTATATGCAACTCTTTGAAACCAGAACAAGATCTCTTATCCTGCACTTTTAAGAAAACTAGTTTGAATAACTGTTGCACAGAGATTTTAAGAGGATAATTAAACCGCTGCCAAAACCTTTCCTTGGTGCACTCTGAGCATAATCAATCACACTCTGTGTGTCCAGGAAAGCTGTGGATTAATATAATATATATAAAATGATGATTTAAGGGTAAAAAAAATAAACAATTCAAAAACACACTTTGACAAGTTATTTCTAACTTTCATTTGTTTCATTCTAGGGTAAATGGCCGTGGTCTCACACATTCTATGCATTCCATATGCCTATTCACAAGCCACGATTTCAAACAGGGCTGTGGTATATTTTCTCCAGGCCGTAAATAATCATTGTAAAAATGTTAAATAACTAGGTATGAAGATTTATTTTTAACGGCAACGAAACTGTAACTCATATCTTTTTCTCCACTATAAGCGCCCCTAGTAGTGAAGATGATACCCATGACATAATTTGATATTCGAACTCTACATGGAAAGACCTTTCGTTCATGTACCAGGAAGCCTTGTCTAAATTCAGTTTCAGAAATCATGGTATGTAATTTGATATTCGAACTCTACATGGAAAGACCTTTCGTTCATGTACCAGGAAGCCTTGTCTAAATTCAGTTTCAGAAATCATGGTCTCAATCAACATGTTTTCTCGGCGCACGTAGCGCGCAGAGCGCAAAGTTTGCTAGGGCAAGCATCATAAAGATTGGAGGTGAAAAGTTGTTCTATATAAATAAATAAACAAACAATGGTTATTAAAGTAAATATATAACAAATTAGCTTTTGGAGTGTAGAGTCCGGACTGTGGAATAGGGCAATAGCTACCAGGAAGTGGTTCTGGTCGAAAAGACACAAATATAATAAACTCGATGTCGGGCTTTTCGTTTTCTATTCAGACAGATAGGTCTAATAACAAGTTTAATAGAAGACCAGTCCTGGGCCTCTGTATTAATAGTTCACCTATTATTGTCTGGAGATAACTCATGGTGTACAAGGAAAAAATCAGTTGCGTGTCATGGAGGTTCACATTTGACGTCAGGGGGGGGGGGTCAAAAGGTCAAACATCAAACGCCTTTAAGTGCGGCAAGTAACATAGCCCCTAAAGAGATCTTTCATTCGAATACCAGCGCCTGTACTTACAAAGAATATGATAGACCAGGTCAACAACTTTCCTCGGCGCTTTGGGGGCATTGCATCTCTAATGCTTGGGGAAGCTTTGACTCAGTACAAAACGCGGCACGGAAAGAGTTAAATGCCATACATTTTGCTAGGTCCCAATAGTGAAAGGAAAAAAGGAACATTTGCCTACGTAGACTGTGGCTCCCTTTAATTATTACACCCCGCGACCATCACATTCAAAATAGCGATACTGAGTTTGTCTTTGCAGGCCAAACGAACACAGAAACAGAAGAAAATGTGAGACATATCAACCAATAACAGTGAGTCCATTGTAATGTATAGTCACAGCACTTCACACTGAAATGCTGCATGCAGCTTTCCATACCTGCTTAATGCCTTAAAAAGACAGGGTGATAAGCTGACATTCTTAAAAGAAATGTTGTAGACGGGTACTCATGAAAAGGAATGGTACATATGGGAGCAAATGTTACATGCATAATGTAGCATGGAGTAAAAACACTCGATCCTCTTTTAACGTACTTATTCAAAACCCAATTAACATATTATGGTAAAGCAGGAATACATGCATGGCACTGTATGTTTTAATTGTAGACAGAGTACACATTCCATGCAATTGTAAATTAATCAAATATAAAGATACATATTCAAGTATGTAATAAGCAAGCAATATGAAGGGTACGTCATAAAGAATAAACAATACCTCGATAAACTTAAAAAATACATAATACCTGTGTAAAGAACATCCTGAATAATCTGAAAACTCTGTGTATTATACAATCAACACACGACATATGAACGCTTCTTTTTCTGCCTTTTTACACAGTGATAGCAATGATATTGTCAGAACATATTTCATCTTACTACACAGAATTGCTGACCACACATTTAGCAAAGAAAACCAATTTTGCAGACTATTTGTCTGTGCTTATATTCTTCTTATGGTGTTGAACTAAAGCCACTTATTCAAGAACCACTGGCCATGGATATATATCGAAATATTTATGCTGTATGTGTCTCATTGTAACTGGTTACAGTTCAACAGTGTGCAAGGCGGAACATTCATAGCTGACTTACGACCTAGGCACACATACAGTCCCTCAAATCAAGTACATAACCTTATAAAAGACAATAATCAGAGTTTTTTGTATTGTAAACCCATATGAACACATTTGTGAAATGCAAGGGTTTCTTTAACTTACAATGCACACTCCACGTCTAAGTAAGTTATGGCCAGACAGTTCAAGATTACATCGTTAAAACTGCACAACGAACGTTACTCACAGTTTGGTGAAATCCGGTCTGCATTCACAGTCATGTGACCTGCTGCACCCAAACAGGACTCGCTCGGGATCCTCTTTCAAATCTTATATAACCTGCTGAAATAATGTATGGTCTAACAATGTAACACATACCGGTACTATCTAAGTGACTATGCTGAATCAGACTACCTAAATCTGGCATTAAGCTCACAGTTATGTCATATGCTTTAAATCCATTTCAACTGTCTTTCGTGTGGAAACAGTAGGCCTACTTGCAACGCTTGTTTCCGTCTGCTATGCACGTCTGGTAACAAGCAACGCGTTTAAGGTTGCCCTGAACTGACGACACATGCTATAGTAAATGAAAAAGTTGATACAGCTGTTAAGTAACACCATGGAGAATGAAGGGCTTGTTCTGCGATAAGTAGCGTATAAAGTAAATATGTCAGATGAGCAAGATTTATGGGCTGTAAGATATTCTACAATGACTGGAATGTGACAAAAAGGATAAAGGGTCACAATGATAAGGAGCATTACAATAGCAATCAGTTCATCTGAGTGTTCCACTCCCGCTGCCGTGAACGTATTACGTTTTACCTTTGACTGTAAAAGAAGAAACACCATGTGTGTGGATGTGCTCAGTAAAACAATGCAGGGTACAACTTTGAAAATGGTCACGTTCCATAGGAAAAACAGTATGGATTGGCCCGTTGGTGTAGCAAAAACTCGCCTAAGCTGCTGTGCGAGTTCATATTGCATAAACGTAAGAAAAGTTATAGCAACAACAGCCAAGTACAGTACTGTTAATGGCAGAGCAGTAAACAGGAGAGATAGTTTAGCTCTTGAAGGTGTACACATATATTTTGCCTTAAGCGGAAAGCAAACTGCTATGTAACGGAAAATGCTTACTGCAACAGCAAACCAAAGGTATAGTAATTCAAGAAAATCAGAAGCGAAAAAAACAGTTATAAGCAATATAGGGGGAACGATGTATTCCCATTTGTACATTATTACGAACCACATTAGGTAAAAGAGTAGAAACAGGAAATCTGATACTGAAAGAGCCAATAACAAAATGTTAACTGGCTTTTTCCGAAGGGTAGGTCGACTGAAAACAATAATGTTGATAAGATTACATAGCAAACCTAATGTGCTGATGCCCATCTCTATTACTGACACTGTGATCATGTCATGAGCAAAAGAGATACAGGTGTCATGTTCTGCACTATAAATTGTCTTGTTGGAGTCCATATTTATGCAACGCCACAATGCTGACAGAAACCATTCATCTATGGCCTATTACCATTTGTATTTGTGTATGTTCTTGCTACTGCAGTCCAGGTGGAGAAAGTGTATTTGAATATTGTCCCAAGCCAGGTAATTTGTCAGCAAGACCTTGCCCTCCTTGTACATGTTGTTAGTTCTTACACAATCTGTTTGAGGCAATATCCTACCTTGATTCGTTGTTGGATGTCGACAAACATTCCACTTTAAAATTTCCTCTGATTAACATTCGGCATGAAATAAATGTACTCTTGTCGGAATTGCATAACACGGTGATGGACCGATAGACATTTTTTCTGACGTCATCATATCCATGATACTTGCAGCCAATATAAGCAATCCACTCTACTTGATGCCCTGGATCACATGTATATCTTCCAAGTTATCAGTAAATATAAATATGCAAAAGCGCACTTTTTTTGTTAACATGTACAAAATGTATCCTGTCTGAGTTGAATATATCGTCTCTCTGGCGAAAGGAACTAGAAGAACCTGTAAAATTACAAGCCAAGCATGCATATAAATTACCACTGTGAATGTATAATGTTATTTTTTATGTCAATTTCTCAGAATGAAAATATCGATGGACATTTCTATGATAACAAACGACAGCTCCATAATATTTAAACTTGTGAAATTTGGGTTTAATCCACGTAATACCATCATCATGATCAAAACGGGTCAAGGCACCATATATAATTGTATATATATATATATATATATATATATATATATATATATATATATATATATATATATATATATATATATATATATATATATATATATATATATATATATATATATATATATATATATATTGTCATTTCCAATGTAAGAATATATTATTACGGGAGGAAATCCTCGAATTTATAGGGATCAGTATACAATTGTTGTTTAATGTGGGGATGTTCCATGGTCCACGGTGGTGAAACCACAAGTTATACATTTTCACGGGAATTGATTGAATGCTTTTGTAGTTTTCTCAAGCGTTATTGGTCACTGCTGGTTGGGCGTGCGTGCGAGTCGGGGAGACCTTCCCTATATATACTCCAGTATTCCCTGTGCGCGTACTCGGCCCTTGACTTCGTACTGACAGGTATCATTGGAGCAGAGATAAGCATAGAACCCTGCCATGAAACGGCATAAGGGAACTCGAAAGTTTTAAGCTTGACCAATTTGCGTGATACTTTGAAGTTTTCATTTTTTATTATAGTTTTTTACCAAAGTTTTCTTTCTCTAAGGATCAAATATTTCATTTGTAGCTATAATCCAGATGTCTTTGGATAACAGAAACTAGGATGCCATAGAACGTAGGCCCATAAACTTCGCGTAAGCCTAACACACAGACACACACACACACACACACACACATACATACATACATACATATATATATATATTGCCGTTCAAGCGCTTGCTACAAGCAGTTCATATTCGCGCTAAAACAATTGAAATATTATAAATTCAGGTTTCTTATAAAACTTTGGTTTAGCGCCTATAAGCTTAAATAGTCGTGGCTGTGGCTTGATGTGTTTCACGGTGTGAGGCATAGGAAAATAGTAAAATAATATTAAGGGTAGTAAGTCTATTGTTCAATACAAAGTGTTATATGTGTATATATGTTAATTCTATGCTTCTTGACCATGACATAAAGTTAATGTTGTATAACTTATATGGTATAACGCAGAGATAAATTTTTAAGCCTAAAATTTGTACTTTACACGCGAAATAACTGTCGTAAAGTTATAAGGGTAAGATTTATATTTTGTATATGCAGAGTAATTGTCATGAATGGAAACAGTTGAAGTACAAACTCGAACTGTTTGTAAGTGTATAAACGTCTGTTGCAGTTATGATATGTCCAGTATGTTCCGGTGAAGGTGCCTATCTGTAAACTGTCATGTGACTTCTAACGGCATCCTTGTTGTATTCGTGTTGTAGGCAACCGATAAATGTGTGTGGCCTATAGTATCATCCATCGTCGTTGTATTATGTTTCCCTACCCAACATATATATATATATTTATATATATATATATATATATATATATATATATATATATATATATATATATATATATATATATATATATATATATATATATATGACACATGTTGAAAATTCTCATTTTTGCATATGGAAGCGATTTAGGTTAAAAGAGTACAGTAAAATCACCCTGTTAAGACCATTTAAAAGACTAAAAAGGTGGTCATGATTGGGAGTTGGAAATATAATTCAACAAAGTGTTAACATAAAAAGGGCCTGTAAGTTGATCTTTACTATACAAATGGCTTTTCTACGGAGGTGGTCTCAATTAAAGATTCCACTGCACAGAGCAATAAAGGCTAATTGCAAATATGTACAGGATAGGTTTTTTTTTTTTTAAATAAAGTTTCACTTGTTAGATGGATAATACCATAGAGTTCGTTCATTTGTATATGTATATTCTCCGCACAAACGCAAGGCCAAAGTGGTGGATGACCAGACAGAAATAGTAGGTCATCTCTATGAAGGTAAACCGCTACAAATTCTTTTGTTCAAGATAATTATAATGAAATCGGTACTTATCCCCACAGAAATGCTCATCTTTCGGCCAAATACCAGGTTACCTTCCACCACAATGACCAACCAATTAAAGGAGACGGGGGAATACGGTCAATACAAGAATCGAAAGAATCCGCCCCAAGAAAAGCTATTGAAAGTATTGCTCCTTCATATGTGTTCAATCTCATTCCTAACCTGGTCAATGAAAGAAACAGGTATAATGTCAGATCTAGTACGAATTTATCTGCTTTTCGAACACAAACAAACCTATTCAATACTTCTATCTTTCCATCTGTACTTCGATTGTAGAATAACTTGCCTGACGATGTGCGTAATTCCGAAGACCTTACATCGTGTTAGCAAAAAATAGACCTGGGGGGAAATGGCAAACAAATTATATTACAGAGGTGAGAGAAGGCTGGCATATATATATATATATATATATATATATATATATATATATATATATATATATATATATATATATATACATATATTGACAGGCTGATAGTGGACGTTATGAACACTACAAACCCTAATTGTTTGTAAGGTTGAAGGGCGACCCATCCCCTTACACCCTCTGCTCTGTTGGTATCACTTACAGTTTGATGTAACCGCGGTTTCCTTAGTATGCAATGACTTTATTGACCTTATAAAGGACTCACTGTACCCAGTTCTGTGTACATCTGATTATAAAAGGGAGTTTATCGTAGAGTTTCCTGCAGTACAGACGTTTCGACCTTACGCTCTCTGTCAGGCTTCCATCACTGTTGTATATACAGTGAACCTTTCCTACCTGCAACTAACATACTAGTTAGCGGGACATTGTTTGGTGCAAGTGACCAGGATCAAGTACAACAATGGCAGGTGATGACGGCCAAAATGCTGACCAAGCTACTATGGACAGACAGAAGAAACGACGCCAAGCCTATCGAAAAAAGATAGACAAAACCACACAAAGGGCAGAAGACATACTCAGCAGCAACGACACCCTGAACGAGGACCAAACAGACCGTATTCATGCATTAATCGAGATCCTTACAACAAAGCTTGATCTTCTCAAAAAAATTGATGTGGAAATCGTGGATTTGACGCCACTTAAGGAGCTGGAAGACGCAATAATAGAAGCAGACGACTACTGCACACTCGTGAAGGAAAAGCAAATAGGTATCTCCAAAACTATACAAAGAAGACTGGTTTCACAAAACACACAAGTTACATCCAATCATCCACTTCCAGTCAGCAACACTAGAAACTGAACCTCCCAAAGTTATCTCTCACAGCATTTGATGGCAAAGCTTCTACGACAGTTTCTCTTTTCTGCTATCGATAAGGACGAGTCTGTGGATGATATCCACAAGTTTCAGTATTTGAGAGCCAATCTAACAGGTGAAACCTATCGCACTATAGAAGGACTATCGCTAACTAGTGCAAACTATAATAGCGCAATGGACTTGCTTCAAAAACAATATGGAGGACACAAACACATCACCAACGGCTGCACTCCTCAAACGCCAAAAAGAAAAAGAGAAAACTCATCGAAAAACTGCATCGTGAGTGTACTGCAAGGGAGAACACAGCGCTAACAACTGTCAAGTTGTATCAGAGCAGGACAAACGTTTACAGGTCGTCAATCGTGATCTGTTGTGTTTCAACTGCCTTGGAAAACACGATGTCACAAAATGTAAGTCAAAGTTTCGTTGTCTTGTATGCAAACACAAGCATCACACATCTTTATGTAAAGGTAGTGACAAGGACTCTAATGTCAATGGTGGTAATCACAAAGAGCAATCGCAAGAAAACAATGACAGTGCTTCAGGTCTACAAGTTCAAGCTAACTTTGCTAAAACAGACTCTAAACCAGGCCCTGTGGTACCTAGCAGATTAGTTGTACTCAAAAAAGCAGCTGCCTGCATCAGATCTGGGACCTCTAGGGTTAATGTACCATCACTTTTTATACTGGTGGCGAGGCTACTACACTACGTTTTCTCCATTTATCATTTTTTTAAGTGGCGATTTCTAAGCGTACTTGCAAAGTCACTGTGGGTGTAAATCTGTTATTCGTGATTTTATTAATACAAAACAGACCTTTTCGTCACGTCCAGGGAACAGTTGTTTTACAATAGCAAAAGTTTCGATCCGTACAAGGTACATTCTGCACCTATTTTGTAGGGCATCCAATCATTGAGTTTAAATATATCAACCTGTTCATACATGCATTTACAACAAGCAGATTTATTATACTTTCAATGAGACTATCCTCATCCGACATGTCACTGGAATTGTATCCTGCCTACAGAAGTTGTGTTTGAAACAGTGCTTTTGTCAAAGCACCAACAGGTCAAGTGGCTTTATGGTCTGTGTGTTAAGTTATGCTTCATTCGGGCTAAAAAATGTCTTTCTTTGATTAGATTGTGTAAAAACAAAAAAATGCGCCAAAATCAGCATTCCCACTAACTTTTAGTGTGGGATTGGCAGCTTCGAAGTCAGTTATATAATTCTGGTAGATTTGTGTGGTTAAGTGAAGCTGCAAGTTAAACCATAAATTCACAAAATAATGTGTGCCTAGGTTTGAAAAAATAGGGAAAGGAAAGAAATGCTTTGAATCGCATGCAGGAAATTCACACTGAGGCTTCATGTCGAGACCCTGTTCCTGGTTAATGTTGTCTTTCAGCAAAGACAACCCACATAATAATGAGAAAATATGAACGTGGCAAATGGTGTTTAAGTTTAATAAGTGAAGTGTAGCTTACAAATGCAGAGCTTCAATGTGAAGCTGTTTAAATGTACGAATATGCTTCATGATTTTGTTACTCATTTGATTCGGGAGAAAGACACGATAGTGCCTGAAATGCATGATTAATGGCAGTCTCCTACAATTGGTAATTGTGTATGTAAATAAATGAAAAAGTGTAGGAACTTACTGAATATGAAAAAGGCATGGCGATTGCAATATGTATTCTCCCATACACACACATATATATGCATGTGTGTGTGTGTGCGCGCGCGCGCGCGCGTGTGTGTGTGTGTGTGTGTGTGTATCAAATTGCGATAGACAAACACCTTTCAATCTGTGTTCATGGGCCACATAGCCAAATATTATTTTCCCCTATGTATTGAAATTTAGCACATTACACACATTTGACTTTGATCGGAACATGCTAAGTTCTGATAAATGTAAACCTGACATTCATGTGAACCCAACACATTGGTGGTCTCGTTTATAATGCTGAATGTGCTGAAAATTCGTTTTCAGACTTCATGGAGTACAGAGACACAGACGCAGCCACAGACAGAGGCCTGCACGCATACACACACGCACGCATATACATACTCCATGTTTTATATATCATTCGCACATATAGTGGAATTTTGCATGTGCTGTCGGCATGAAGTCATTCCTAAAACTTTGCATCTTCTCAAAGATATCAGGTACAAGCTGAGCAATGAAAGGTGCAATTATCACTGTTGTAAGTTTTGTGAATATGGTAAGTGCTTGCAGTGGTTCGGATAGTGTTCACTAACGAAATGGCACCTGATTTGCCTCATGTATCAAAACATATTTAAATGAGCAACATCCTTCCTGAATTTGTATATGAAAACCTTATAAAACATTGCAGAAGTTAAAGAATAACAATGACCACCACAACAACAATTTTGCATGTTCTTCTGAGAATGAACCAGTTTGATATTTATTGCAGAGAGTCCTATAGACTTACAACCAGGATAAATGGCTTGGTTACACCTTCAATCAGTTAAGCAGTCGAATATCTACATCACCTAGTGTCCCACAAAATGGATTACAGCACACAAAACTAGCCAAATTCCCTGTAAGTTAGCTTATGCAGTAAAGCATTGAAGGAAAAGTAGCAATTGGTAGTTAGTTTTGTCTAAATGATTGATTTGTGGGCGCCTTACATCATGGCGTGCGGTCTACCATAAAAACATGCTACTTTATATGGGTTTTGAAGGTGATCCTGCACTCTTTGCTAACTTAACCCAGTCAGCGCCATATTTTACAATGAGTCAACAGTCTCCCTTAGTGTCAAGCTGGCTGCAATTGTTCTATGTAAGTACAGGCATCCTCATATTCGACTGAAAGGGTTTATTTTACAGAGAACATGAATCCAGCATACATTTTTCAAATCTCAGCGGTTCTCATCAAACATTTGGACTTTATTCGCAGTCGACACTGAATTAGTTAACCCATAACGCATCTCAAAGTGTCAAGATAAGATTACATTCTTCTTGCGAAAACGTCATGCACGTCTTCAAATATACAGGTGCATATGGCTGGGTGGTTTGGCAGTCTTCTCCTTGTAACTTCATCTTTACACGCTTTTTGAGGGAGACAAATGCTGTAATGATTTTGATGACAGTGACTTGTAAGTTTTCCAGGATGAGATAAGACGATATTGTCAGTTGGTACTAATGTAAACAGATCGCTTTATAAGTGTGAGTGCTTTCAGCGTGGCGTTCAAAGCTTCAAATACCTCTGTGGGTTTCTTTTTTTCAATTTGAACATATTGTCGGGAAACACCTGTGACTGTTCTGTGCTCTGCTGGTCTACTACGGTATAAGCATATATGTTAGATTTGCTGCTTCCCCCATTATACAATTGCACTTCAAACATGCATATCATGCCCTTAGCAATTTGTCAAAATGATAATAATTGATTAAAACTCGGGAAATTTTAGCACTACCATGTACATAAAAAGTTCAGTGAATATTGTGTCCAGGTACAATCCCATTAAAATTCAAGAAGATATAACTTACAGTTTGACAATCATAGTCAAAAGACAAAAGGCAAAAACAAACATAAATTGTCAACACATGGATACAATCGCAGTGCCAGATTTGTGTATGTGTTTTTTTTTGTTTTTTTTGTTTTTTTTTTTCAGCTTGTGCAGGAAGGAAAAATAAATAAATACACAGAAAAAAAATAAAATTCATAAAAATTATATATTAAAAACCAACTGGAACATGGAACATGAGCCTAAGGACACTTGACAACGACCTACTCAAGGTACAGTAAACATTGAAATTGATCTGGCTGAGGATATTGAGGAATATATATAGAATGTGAACTTTGGAAGGACAAACAACGGACGACTGAACCCCCCCCCCCCCCCGTGAATGCTTAGGTTGCTAACAGGTCAGCTAAGCTAAAGGCGTAAGCAGTGATTTGTCGTGATTTTACAAATGTGCATGGAGAGATTACACAAACGTAATTAAAATAGGCAAGCTTTCTTAATGCAAATGTCTATCACATTCACTTTGTGGAGGGACTGTGTATAGACACAGACTCTGTACCGGCAACTTAAACTCTACATGTGACACGATAAAGGCATTCATTATCATAATCATTTGCTTTCCACCCAATTTGCAGGAAGACATTGTGGCGTACAGATAAAGGACACTTTGGACTACGTTGTCAGTTAACCTTTATTCCGCCATTCGCTCTAGATGGTGAGAGATGCACTGCAAAGTACATAACAAAATTCTTACAATATGTTTGGCGTTTTAAATACACATTTATATTTATATTTGATACACATATATTTCACAAATACTATCATGCGTGCACAAAATTACGAATACACGTTTAAACACCAACAACGTGTATTTGACCAATATAAAGTTACATGAAATATTTAATATTTAAGACATTTAATACACAGAATATATAATTACAATCTGACTATTTCAACGTATGAAAAACCATTAGAGGCAATAATACGAAGAAGCCAGTTTGTAATGATACTTTCGTATGGAATTTACTGTAAATTTATAACAAATATTCTCCACGTAAATCTAAGTGTTTATGCGGAATTAATGAAGATGCCAAACCCACACGATAAATAAATATGCTTGCGGCACGATGATGCACGCTTCCGCAGAATACCCAATTTATCTAGAAAAACATATATATTCTTACTTACATAACTTAGGGGTCTCGTGAGCCACCAAAGTCAATCCATAGCACAATGTAAGCTGATATTAGCAAGCTCGGTCCGGGGTACGCAGGTAACAGGATACATGACTGCACCGCAAACTGATTAGTCCATGTGAGCTTGCTAGCGCCGAGTGGGGTGCGAAAAGGCCGGGAAAGTCATTATATAACACCCTTCATCCGGGGTATTTAAAACAGGACTTATGATTGGCTGAAGCCATAAAGAAAACTCGTTACATCGGGTACCAGCAGGCAAGATAACATTCTTTACCCGCAAAATGCGTAAAAGTATAGACCGTCACTGCCTGCCAAAAAGTGCCCTTATAATGTTCAAAAATGAGGAATGATTAATAAATTCGTGCACAGCGAACTGTGCGCGACAGACATGTCTGAAAATACTGATGTGCATGGCAAGTTGTCATTTTTAATTGCCCCAATGAGCACGTTACTTCACTTTTCTCCCTCATGATGAGATCAGTGATTCCATGGATTGCTTATGATCAATCTTAGATCCTTATATTTTAAAACTTACCTTCCGTACTAAAGGGGTTTCCTTGAAAATGTTATATGATTTGAAAATGTATCAGCTTTTTCTCTCTTATTAGTATCTGTGAACCTCTACATGAAAATTTACACTTTGCCTCTATTGTTTTAGATTCAATTCTTAAGTCATTACGCTACGAAAACAAATATCAGCTACACCATAATCATACATATCACTTATGAGTACAATAGTCCTGAGGAAAGATAGAAGCTATTAAAAAAAAAGCCCATTAGTGGCCGCTATGAAACTCACTGCCAATTTACTAACAGCCAATCAATATTTTAAAGTGTTGACTTGTATTACACACGTAATAGCCAGCACCATGGGATGAATTCTAAAATGCATGGATTAAGCTTGTATACCACATAATCCTCTATTTCAGTTTTGTTCTGGATACCCAAATTACATAAAAACCCGTTTAAATCTAGATTAATAGCCAGTGCTGCAAAATGTACAACAAAACAATTATCAAAAGAAGTAACATTGTGTTTGACTGCAATTAGGAATCATTTTCGTAAATACTGTAATGCAATTTCTAGAAACTGGTAAATAAATTGTTTTTGGAATATTAGCAATTCTTCCGAGTTTGTATATAAAATCAAAGATGTAAAAGCAAGAAATATCAAATGTTTTGATTTTTCTATACTGTACACAAATCTTCCCATAGATGAAGTCAAAAGTTCTCTGTCAGAATTAATAAGCACAACGTTTAAACATAATGGTAAACCATACATTAATATCAATTCATATACAAAGAAAGCATATTGGTCACACGATAAATATTCAAAAAGTAACATTAGCTCTTACACTGTTGAAACTTTGATAGATGCTATAAAATTTCTTTTGGATAATACTTTTGTTCAATGCGGACCATTGGTTTTTCAACAAACAAAAGGCATTCCAATGGGTAGCAACTGCTCCCCTTTACTGGCAGATTTTTATTTAACCTGGCTTGAATTTAAGTATATGGATACATTGATGAAAAAGGACTTTCAAATGGCTACAAAATTATCAAACAACACAAAATATATTGCTGATATTGCTTTATAAATGTACAAAATTTCAGTGAAATTGCTAAAGACATTTACGCAAAAGATATTTTTTGAGGGTAACAATTCAAATGGTTTCAGAGATGTGATTTTGGACTTGGATATTCAGGTCACTAATGACAGGTTTTGTATTAAAGTCTGGAACCAAATTGATTTACAATAAACTTGAGGCAAGAGGATTCAAAGGTGTACTTTTGATCAAATATTTCTACGAATTTTGCTGTAAATATCCCGAGATGGTTAGAAGATTTGGCTTCAATAATTTTAGAGATTTTAGACTTGCCTGTTTTGCTACTTAATTTTATCTTTTGACATCATTATGTTTAACTGTTCACCTTTCAGATGTTTTAGGCTCGCTTGTTTTCTGTTAAGTAAACCCCCAGGGGCTACAGGTAACAAGAAGCGGCGAACAACAGTTACAAGCTTGCCTAATTGTACTTGATATCAGGTTAATATTTTCGTTGCATTCTCTTGAAATAAATACAAAAGACTTTCATTCTTTTCTGATTTGCCCTATTATTCTACTGCTAATATCCAAAGATTATTAGAAAGTTTGGCCACAATAATTGACAGTTTTTAGACTTGTCTGTTTTGCTACTTAACTTTATCTTTTGGCATCTTTCTGTTTTAATATTCACTCTCAGACATTTTAGGCTTACATGTTTTCTTTTAGGTAAACCACCAGGGGCTACAGGTAGCAAGAAGCGGCCAACGACAGTTACATGTTTGCCTAATTGTACTTTAAGTCCTGTTGAGAAAAAAAAATTGATAGCATGTTTTTGGCATAAATGGTAATAACTTTCATTCTTTTCTGATATGCATAAATGCACCTTTACTCAATATTAAAAAATTACTCAAAATTGACAGTATTTTTTCAAATGTCACAAACCTGACACATTAAGGTGACACATTGACTCAGGGTTGACAGTGAAATAGAGCTTAATTGTTTGAGGAGTAGGTGTCATCATGGAGTTTGTTTTACATCTCTGGTGCAGGATGTACATTGTTGCAGGCCTTGGTAGGATTCCCCTTGGTTTATGCAGGTGGTCTAGCTGCAACTGTTTATTTTATAATCACTGGGACTGGATATAATGACCCAGCTTGCTTTCACTTCAGTTAAACATTGGCGGATGGTTTAATTAGGATAAGCTGTCCAGCTAGAAAGGGTACATATTGGTTCAGGGGTAAGTCAAATTTTTCTTGTCTGAACCCGTACTGTGCAAAGTTGGTAATTATGGTTTGTTTGACAGGTATTCTTCTTTGATATGAAGCTATGCATTTATAAGCAAGACTTCACGTATATCTGAATTCATCAATTGCCACGTTCATATGTATTCATTATTATGTGGGTTGTCTTTGCTGAATATTTAGCTTAGACAAGGAGGCGCTACTCAGAGAGACATGTATGGGTAAAAGGCTGCAAAACATGTTGAGTAGTTACCCGCTGAAGACCCTTTAATTTATTTGGGCTAATACAGCCCATGTCAAAATTTTACAGAGGAACGTGTGCAATATGGGCAAAAGTACTTCTATGTATATAAGTTACAGAGGGACAGGTTAGCTTATGGAGAGTAAAGAGTTCGGACTGCAGAAGAGGGTAATGACTACTAGGCTGTCGTTTTGGACAAAAAGACACAAATACAATAATGAAATAATGAGGCAGACAATAAAATGTTCTGTTAAATTCATCATGCTAGTAGTAAATGGTTTGGAAAATAAGTTTAAGTTTTTTTGTTTTGTTTTGTTTTGTTTTTTTGTTTTGTTTTTGTTTTTGTTTTTGTTTTTTGTTTTTGTTTGTTTGTTTAGCTTTTGTTTGTTACTTTATGATCCACCTATGCCGAAATAGGAATAATGTTTGTTATGAAATAGAAAAGGTGACAGGCTGCATCTGAATTGGTTAATGTTGGTATTAAGCTTTCTATATACAGACTATTAGATCATACGTCTTCCTTAAGATGGCAGTTAACTATGTAATTTCCATCCCGTAAACTTCCTCACAACAGAATTGGATGGCTGCTAAGAGACTGGTTCATGATGTAGAAGTGCCTAGCACACACTTGCAACCAGCTAGATAGTACAATTTTTACATCCAAATTTTCAAAGGGCACCGTATGGCGAGAACAACCTATGAGTCACCCATGTATAAAATTTGAACATCGTCAATCAAGAGGACATTTAAATAAGTTTGGAGCCAAGCAAATGCAATACCAATGACTCCATATTAATGCGATTTGTGAAGATGGATAGCATGGTCAAAAGTGGCAAAAATGCCTGATAATCCACATAAAGTCACCGGCAATTCCCCCGAGTGAATTATATTGAAAATTATATCTATAAAGTACAAAGAAGCATTTATCAAGAAAGATAATTTCTTAAAACCATGCTGACTTCAGATATATATTTCATATGAAGAAACAAAATGATAAAGTTAGCAATACACAACTTATTTCTAAAGTTTTATTGATAGCAGGAAAGATAGATACCGGAAAGGACACATCTTGACCGAGTAATGTTAACTGGAGAGGGTGAATCATATTTAAAGGGTTGATTAGTCTCTTAGGTGAAAACGATAGGCACAAATGAAAATATAAACAACTTTGTATTTTAAATTAAACATATCTCTATATCCTAGATTGCCTAACAGAACACCAAGATACTAAAACGTTGGCTCTCTAGATGTAGGAACACAGCAGACTAAACTTAAAACCTGTCAGTTGATGTTTGGTAGTGATTAAAAACTGAAAAACGTATACTATGTTTTATATTTTCCAATGGCATAAAGCGATTTGAGTTCAATTTCAAATATCTTGTAAAATGCCAGATTAATATAGTACGAACATGTTCTCACAAATCAACTACACACAGGTTCAGAGATTTTACCCGGAAATCAATATGAATGTCTCCTGTAATAAGTGTTGTCTTGCTTTAATCATTAACACCTAAGACCCACATTGTTACCGTTAATAACCTGAATTCAGAGTACAAACACGAACATATGGAGTAACTCACCAAGTTAATTTTACAGACTAAGCATTTCTTTTATTTGCGACATATTCATGCTCAAAGCTATGGCTTGCTTAAATTCCCTTAATTGCTAAATATCACATGTTTATATAATTCTTGGATTTATATATAAACATGGGCGAAGCCCAGGTCACAATTTACATCCCGTAGTGATTTAAGTTGATGGGCATAATGCATGGAAGTATTAATACTCTGTTGAAAAAATGTTAGGGGTATTGTTAAACCGTCACGCACAAAAAAAAAATAATCATTGTATTCTAGCATCATCCGATGCTTGAGGTGTTGGTTTGGAAGTTCGACTGTAGGTTTTATAGGGATTAATTGGCTTTTACCATTTGGGAATCATGGTAACCCGAGCGGTAACTATCAAAATTACAGTTAAATAAAGGAAGCACATTAATGCATTGGTTCCGGCTTGCTTTCTTCTACAACAGACCTAAACTACTACTTTTCCCCACAACATAATTATGCACTTCTCGCTAGATGTACAATCTTTGCTTTCAATGGAGCTACTTTCATATCGTGGGTTATTATATTTGATTTACCGAACTAAAAGCAAAAGGAGAATTAGAAACATAAAATCTCAAAACTAACAACATGTTGCTTGGTTAGCCTTTCAATTTGTTCTTGGTGCTGCAAGGTCGGCACGCTCCCTCCATGCATCCCTCTTTATCCCATTGGGGCAAGAATGTCTTTAGGAATGTTATTACATCAGTTGTCAGCTGCTTCTCTTATGGTGGAATTTCTAAAGTATGCAGCAGGAGAGGGGGTAAAGGAGGAGGTCCAGCGTTACGGCCAGAAGCACCAATCCCAGGAGGAACAAGAACAGCATCCACAACATAATTACAGTAAAATCAAGCACGCACAATAATGCATTGGTTCGAGTGTGTGTTCTTCTACAGCAGACCTAAACTACTACTTTTCCCCACAACATAACTATGCACTTTTTCCTAGATGTGAATTTTTTTTTCGATGAAGCTGCTTTAATATGCTGGCTTTTTATATTTGATTTACCGAGCTAAGCAAAAAGGAGAATTAGAAATATATAATCTCAAAACTAAGTACATTGTACACCCGTTCGATTTGTTCTTGATGTGTCAAGCCAAGATAGGCACGTTCCCTCCATGCATCTCTCTTTATCCCAACATTGGAAAGTCTTTCATAATATCTTCGAGAGATCTCTCAGCAGCTGCTACACGGCTGGCGCCAATAATCTTCTGTACAAAGTCCTCCCATGATTGCTCTGCTGCTGCTCTTCCGCTGGAGCCGAAGTGTGCACCAGCAAGAGGAGGTAAAGGAGGCAGATCCAGCGTTACAGTCACAACGGCCATTCCCGACAGGACCAATAACAGCATCCACATATTCATTGTTAACGGTGATCTGCAACAAAAACATTCAGTAGACTCTATTCTATAGAGTTATATACAGTTATATCTTTAGTCAACATTCTCCAAAAATGGTTTTATCCATTAAGGCTTTTTCATTTGATATTTTGTTATTAATTCTTTTAGTTTTCCAATTCCAGCTACTCCTGTTCTTCGAGAGTGGTTGAATATAAATGTGTGTGCGACGGAAAGAGGACTTGACATCTTTTTTCCTTGTAAAAAGTGAAAGGTTATGGTAAACATTTAAAAATCATCAATACCTTAATTAGATATTGGACATCAACATACAAAGCCCTGTTTAAAGCCCATTTCAATGAGAATAGCCTTAATCTAACGAAGATTTACATTCTTAAGTTTTGACACGTAAATGTAGCACCTGTAATCCTAAACTCTACAGGTTTAAAATGGCTGGGAATGGATCTCAGCATGGTATACCTTAACTTTGTCTTTTACAAAGTTCTTTATTTATGCTTCCAAGCGTAGCTAATCTACTTACTTAGAGTTTCTACTATAGAGAGTAGACAGTCTAAGATTTATATTTATTTCAATATATTCTTACGTCGTATCTATGTTTAAATATCTCCATCCTTAGCTACATATGGACCGGAAAACATAAAGTATTGGAATTATCCATAAATCTGTTGGAGCCTCCTGGGTCCATATTAAATTATACCTGATACGGAATTTAATCCTAAATGAAAGTTAATGTGCTTCTGGGCCTTGAACTACTCAGTCGTTGGCCTAATGTTTGATCTAAACCTACAACATTGATTAATCTATGTTCTGCATTGTAATTGGGACTTTGGATTTATTGTTTTCATTTTATTAAATTAATCTTGATTTACTTCAGATTTTAACCCTGGATCAAGAGATTGAATACTGAATCAAAGGAAGATTGCCTAAAAAAATGAACTTGTAAATCCTTAAGTTCATATTGTACGGGCATGTATTGGCCAATCGTTGCAGTTTGATCAAACTCGGAGCCAAGGATTAACTAGTTTAGGGCTCAAACCACATTGATCTTAATTTTGGGATTAAAGACAGATCAAATTCTTTGTAAGTACGGCCACAGGAGGAGGGGTCTTGTATCACTTTTAGGACTTTTGTTGTCATTAGCCTATTTGACTAAACCTCTATTTCTAATCTGTGACAACCTTTTTTTAAAAGCTTATGACCTCTAATTCTAAATATAATTAGGTATCAAACGTACCGGTATGTCTTTCTAGTAATATAATTATTTGCATTAAATATATGTGTATCAAAGGCAGTCTTCCAAAGCACGATATTCCATATCTTTCCAAAGTAGAACACTTCCTTCGGGCACAAATAATCTTGAAAGAGACAGATGATATTTTGTTTTACCAGCGTGAATTAGGTACATCTTTACTTACCACTTTTATCTGCTCAGAGAAGCTCCAGTATACACGGGAACGACAATCAACATTCACTGCAGACTGGTCACACAAGGTTACCTTTATAGTTCCATACCTAATGTATGAAATTATTCAAAAGACTGTAGCAGCTATAATTTATATTTTGGTCACACTTTAGGAACAGGGATTTTGATATGCAGGTATTCATACGTATGCAAATGTATGCATTGTATGCATTGTTTTCTTTACGGTAAATCCATGCTAACGAGTCATTGGCATCAAATTGCACATGCAAGTGAGGCAAACATGATTCTTCTGCTCAGATAAAATTAAGTGTAATTCCTTTCTGAGGGTTTTGGATTTTTTTGGGGGGTGGGGGTGGGGGTGGGGGGGAGGGGGAGAGAAGATGAGTCAAAGAAAATGCGCAAAAGCTCCAGCAAAGTACATCAGATAATTCTAGGTTATGTAAAGGCTGTCATTTCAGTCGCAATGCCTTTTTCATTTGTCTGTGTCTATATTTCACCTGAACCGTAAAGAGACGGGAACTTAACCATAGCAGAAAACCAAACTTGAATAAGCAACGTCTATAAAATATTATAAACCTACCCCTTCCCCCACAAGTGCAGGAATCTGGAAATGGTCTTCATATATGTCAAAAAAAAAAAAAAAAAAAAAAAATAAATAAATAAATAAATAAATAAATAAATAAATAAATAAATAAATAAATAAACAAATAAATACATAAATAAATAAATAAATAAAATAAAATAAAAAATAAATGAATAAAATAAATAAATAATTGCAACTGGGAAGGCTACGTTTACAATTTTTGAAACATGAAAAAGTTCGCAATTTTGCATCTTTGCAAATTTTGAATTTATCTTGCTATTTGTCGGGAACATTTTGTTGCAAACATTTGTTATTGAACAGCTTGGGTAATAAGGATGTTCCCGCATGCGGCCCTCTTGTACAACTTGTTTCGACCAGAATAGTTTACAATAACAAGTGTAATTAGCAAACAACAGGAGTATCCACAAGATGATATTATATACAAAAGATAGAGGATGGGTCATGTGAAGAACCCACGAGTGTACCTCATATTTCGTGACTTGTCGAGCATTAAATTGGGATTGATGCCAATACCATACTGTGACATTAATTCTGTACCTAGACATCAGGAGACTTACACACACACACACACACACACACACACACACACACACACACACACACACACACACACACACACACACACACACACATACATATATATATATATATATATATATATATATATATATATATATATATATATATTCGGGTCAGAACTGCCCCCACCCCCGAAACATGGAACTTAAAGTAAGATCCATGCTGGGGGGGGGGGGGGGGTGAGAGTCCCTCAAGAATCTTAGAATAATATGTATTGTTACATTATTTTCAAGTACAAATCATAAATGTGGACCATGGCCCCATGTTCCTTTCATGTCATGACCTATGTCACGATCCCGCCTTTGTTGAGCAGATGCCTCAGATTAATAAGATCATCACACATTTCCTTTAACCCTATATCCGATACATAAACTGAACAAAGCATGGCTTATCATGAAAGATTGCAAACCGATGATTGTCTGGATATATTAGGGATTGCCCCAGGAAAATGTGACACGTAGATCATTTACAAGCTTTCAATGCAGCATAAAACTTCTCTGTTTGCGGCTGCTGATAGTCACGTTGGCACTCTAAGCTCCAAACATGGAACACTGTTAGAGTAAATGATCCCTAAGGTTTCATGTGGGACCTGCAAACTAGTATATATATATATATATATATATATATATATATATATATATATATATATATATATATATATATATACTGCTGGGAAAAAGATGCCACCCTTTTTTAACATTATGCACATGTTATGGCTATGTGTGTGGACAGTTTGTTTACTTCATCGTATCATTGCTTTTGAAATCACTTATTATTTAATTTTTTTTCGGGAGGGGGTTAAAAGAACCTATTTGGTTATTGTCAGGAAACTGCTTCATCAATCGCAGTGTGACTACAGACTAAGCTTGGATCTGCCTTGGTATGATGCTTGTCAGTCTAATGAAATTTGATTCCACTGAGCTGTGAAACCCCGTGCCAGTTGGTCTAGTGGGGTTGTGGGCTCTTGATGCTCATCTGATTCAACGGCAAAGGACATCCCACAAATGCTCGATGGGGGACAGGTCAGGAGAACTGGCTGGCAACAATATTGCATTCTGCACAGTGGTCGTGTTCACCCATTCATCCTTCTACCGAACCCTTGTCAAGCATTCGTCGAAACACTTATTCTTCCAACGTGGAAATCCAAGCAACATCGGGATTCATCTGATCACATCAATCTGCTCCATTGAATTATGGTCCAGCCTGCATGTTCTTCACACCACTGTACCCACTGTGTCTTGTGTGCAGGACTGAGAGAGATGCAAATGGTAGGGGGTATTTCCTCAGTTTGGCTGACACCAGTCTGTTGTTAATGATTAACTTTGATGCTCTGATATTGGAGGGCTAATCTCATGACTGACAATGCTTTTTGGTGGAAAGGAACCTGTGCCTCGTCACATACTGGATCAAGTAATGGCCATCCATCCCATTTGACAGGCTTAGTCACTCAGATCTAGATTTCCTTTTGCATCCTCTGGTTTCCTGAATATGGCCCTACCACCTTTCTACCAATGACATTGAACACCCCATCACCCTGGCCCAGCTCTCTCTAGAAATGCAAGCTTTCAACATCACAATCATTCTGCCCCTGTTAAGTTGTGAGTGACCCGTGGGCCATGGCATTGTGGCATCACATTGATCCTGGTAGTGGCAAGGCTCCGTTATAAAGCCTACAGACACCCTGATACCAGACACACTTTTTGCACCTCTTTGGCTGCAGGATGTTTTTATGTGTGTGACTGCTCAAGCAAGCCATTAGCTATCCTCTGGACGTTATGATTATGAAGGTGTCCATGTGACACCCATATTTTCCCTATAAAGGCCTATTTAGAGCAGCTCATGTCAAAATAGCAAACCAATGGGGGTGGCATTTTTTTGTCCCACAGTATTTAGATATAAATATAAATATATATATATATATATATATATATATATATATATATATATATATACACATATATATACATATATATACATATATATACATATATATATATATATATATATATATATATATATATATATATATATATATATATATATATATATATATATATATATATTATGTTCGGAAGAGCGGGACTAAAACCTGCAACCTTTGGCACAAGTCGCCTGGCTGAAATGGGAAAGGCACATATCCACACACACACATATATGTGCGTGTGTTTACTTCATAATTTTATGCAGAAGATGAAAGTCTGCTTATCTTTATAGTGGGTTTTAGCACGTATGCGAACATCATAATTTGAACTATTTACTGAACTGCAGATTGTCAGGAGGTTTGCTACAGCATATGGGAAGCTGGAACCCTTAGGTCAGTGGTAGCCAGTCTGCTATTGAATTCACAGGGCAATGCGACCAATTGGGATCCATTGGCCTAAAAGATTACTAGCTCTATGTTAATTTTTTTGTCATATAATTGGTCACTCGGTGTTTCAATTTTACGAGCACATGGCTTCGAACATTGTCCGCCAGATTCATGGAGGCTTTGAAACAAATACCCTACTAGTTTGTTTATCCTGAAATTAGAGGAAATATAGTCAAATAAAAGAAAACCAAACCACAACATGTGTGTGTCAAGTTTTTAAAATACCACCAAGTTTGTTTAATCACTGACATGTCATGGGTACTTTAGTCGATGGGCCATACATAAGAGGAAACATGCAGTTGCTCTCCAACATAAGAGAGCCGAAATTCTTGCTTATACTCTCCTTTTAAATTCAACAAAGTGCACAGTGAAGTAAAGACATATTCAATGACAAAGGGAACATAGAGAACATAAAGATAAATTATAGGTTAGCGTGAGATTCACTATGAGAGACCCTCACAATTAACCTATCATGCGGGTTTGCTTATGATCAAGGGCTGCGGTGATACTGCTGATGAGAGTGACGACACCAATGAAACTAGAAACGACGTCAATGATACAAGGTTATGACGACGATAAAAAGTCACCATTTAGATAGTATTAACATCAACCTACATTGCTATAATTCCTACATCATCCGATGATTACGTGTTTTGTTCATAATGTTTCATGACATAACAAAGTATGTAGTATTGTCAGAGGTTTTTATACAATACTGTTTCAATTTTGCCAGGGGTTATGCATGTAATACATAACGAGTAAACCTGATATCACCAGTTATACCAAATAGTATAGTCTGCCGCCGAACATGCATGACGATCTAACATGTACGATGATCACCTTAATTGCTACAATATATTAGTTGTGTCAGAGCTGTATCAGTCTGCAGTACTGTAAATGTAAATTTTAATTCCTCTTTGATTTTAATTTTTCGCATTTTGCAAGCACGTAACTATGAGGAACTTTAAGGATACACAAGATTGATGACCCTGAAAGTTCCTATATCTCGTGTGAAATATACGAAATTGAATACCACACAAACATAAATAACGCAAGATTAAGTATCTAATATTACATTTTTTACAGCAGTTGTACCCAAGTTGCCTGAATGAGTGCATATCCATCATGAGAAAATAACAAGGCCCTGATATTTTTGAGTGCATGAGCCATATATTGAAATATATATGTTTGGCATTGATATATCTGTCAGACCCTTTTGCATTTCATAAGCCCGATATATAGGAAATACAATTAGAAACTCAGGAAGGGGAACAGACAGTTTTCGTTAATCAAAGTACCAAACAGCAACAGTCTCACAAACATGTGCAGAGCATGGCATAAATAAGTTGATTGTTGCAAGCTGAAACATGCAACTATATTGCAAACCAAAAGCATTTGTTCCCTGTACTGTCTCAAATGAGCAGCAGCCACAGTTTGGTACCAAAGGAAATTGTGACTGTATTTATAAGTAAATACATAGTAAAGATAAGGGTCAAGTGTATGCCGAGGAAACTTGTTGATCATCATTGTGTCTGTCGAGAACTTAAGATTTCAGATCAGATATGGAAAACGTATGACACATGTCTCTTTGGGATAGCTTTAGGCAGTGTTCTTATTCATCATAGGGTTTTTGTGTAAACTAAGATATTTCTTTTTACAGCACAAGATATAATATTAACCTATGTTCAGGTATTCACACTAAGAACAACTAGTTACTGCTAATGACATCTTATAGGCATATGGCTTTGTGGACAGAGAGGCAATGTATTAAAAGGGCACAAACGACGGTACAGATTGTATGACCAGTACTTGCATTGCTCTCATAACCCAAAGTTTAAACAACCAGGAACGATAGTTATATAGTATAAAAGCAAAGCAATCTTGAACAAATTAAGGTCCAGCAATACTCAAAAGTGTTTGCAATTTCAAAGCAATTAGCCTGGCGGTTTCCGAGAAGAATTTTTAAGATTCGGCAAGAATAAAAGAAAATCATAAATAAATGTACAAAATGGAGCATAATCAATTGAAGAAATTTGGTGGAGGGCCAACCAACTTGAAGGTAAATCCTAACCAACCAACAAAGCAATCTGGCAAATAGTATTAAAGAAGTGGGGAAATGAACATTGTGGAAGAACAGATGGTGGACCATTATATAACTTCAGCTGACGAGACAGCTGAGACAAAAATCGTCCATTTTTTAAATCCATGAAGTATGACTATTGCAAAGAATGCTGGCATATACGCATCAAAGGTGCATCCATCAGGTTTGAAGCGATTCTCCAGCTATTACAAGCATTGGTAACATTTCTAAGTTTCAGGGCAATCTGTTGCTTTTCGATAAGATGACAAAAAATTGTAAAAATACACAAAGTGGTCTTTCAGAAAAATATAAACCAAATACCGAGCTCCACCTGCTGAACACATTAAGGTGTATGGATCCCAGCAAGTGTCTCTATGTACATTTGCAGTAGAGAGTGTGGTGGGTTTGGATAAGAAGAATGTGTTAACATTTCGTTAAATAAACTTTAAAACCATACAAAAACGGAAGTACTGGAGCATATCCACTTGAACAATCCTGATAAGGGTTAATGCATGGTAGATACTCACAAACCTTGAAGTGGATGTGGCCGAAGGTTTTGGAGAAGCTGGCCAGAGTGCAATTGTGGTCAGATGACGCACCATGTACAAAGACTCGTCTTTTTATCTCAGCTCACTCACAAGTCACTTTTGTGTTTATCTTGTCTGTACCTGTCTTTTTATGCGTACATGTACACTGATGTATTAAAAAATTGAAAAATAGTTTAACCTTCATAAAATGATTGTCTTTTAATCATGACTTGACCAAGGAATAACGTAGGATATCGAAATTGTTATACAACTGAGCTACATGGTGGTAATAAAATTAGAAAGAAAAGCAGTTCTTTGACAGCAGCGAAAGTAGATGGTGATGAAGGAATATATATTTGAAGATTCACAGGATATCAAACAAAGATTTTATCAATGTTATATTTAAATGAATAATCCTATTGTAACTTTGCACAAATTAAGTGCAAAAGAGATATAGCTGTAGCTTGCCTTTACTACAAACATCTCCCTAGCTGCACTATCATCATTGATGGGGTCTAGAGTAATTTTTCGCAGACAAGGTGGAATGTGTGATAACGCTAATAATATAGGTAAAAATATACGGAGGAAAAATGTTTTCATGTGTGCCCAGATAAACATTGTTTACACAACATAATTATGCACATTGATTCTACGAAAAGTTTCCGTATTGAGGGAAGTTCAGCTCAAGTATGGTGGCTGTTTTATTTATGCACAACTATTGAATATTGTAAATGCAGATTTCATGCAAATCAGCCTACGATGGCATGTCTATCTCATATTTCATTGTCATGGTAGTCAGATTCCTGGACTAAAATAGTTCGCTTTGTATATTAATGTACATTGAGTATTTAGGTGCCAATAAGTGTCAGATACTAATATATATATATCTAATATATACATATATATATAAATATATAAATATATATACATATATATATATATATATATATATATATATATATATATATATATATATATATATATATATATATATATATATATATATGTGCGTGTGTGTGTGTGTGTGTGTTTATGTTTGTTAGGTCGTGTGGGTTTGTGGGTTAGAGTGGGTATCATATCCACTTCCAGATTTCTACGTCAACAGCAGGAATCTTAAAAAAAACACTGCTTAGTCTTGGGGGGTATTGTTTTTTGTTTGTTTGTTTGTTTTGTTTTGTTTTTACGGAGGCGTACATTCAATAAACTGATATCATGAAAAATAGGGAAAAGTCATTTTTAGAGTAACAGCTGACTTTGGCCCATTTTAGACACTGTACAACACCCTGCCAAGGTGAGCATCTTTTGCACTTTTGTCACTCTACTTATGTCCCAGCTTACCCCAATCCCAAAGTATAACCCGTATCAGAAATGCTAAAGGGCTCAGAGTTCAGTAGCACACCTCGTTCGACAAGCATGAATTTCACCAAGTGCAGAAATTGTATATCATACATAGTGACATTTTCTGGCATGGCCGTTTGTCTGGATTTAATATCCCACAGCAAAGCTTAACTGTGAATCATAGAACTTGATTTGGTAATTGCATATGGTTTACCCATGTATGTTTTTGTACTCATACTATTTTGTAATTCAAGCAATTCATAATGTTCCATATCTGAATGATTTATGTTACTTTTTTTTGGGGGGGGGGGGGTAGCTGCCAAGTTCGCTTTGTAACCACAGGGTGACCAATCAATGACTCAACTGGAAACTTTCAAAGAAATGCTGGGTAAATTGGAAAAAGCCAGACCCAAAAACTTATATTGAAATCATATAACTGTTTTCCTTAATTTCATTCATCAAAGGGAATTATCGACTATGTGTTATGGCAAATGGCCCGACAAGCGATGTATTCGTACATATTTTGTGGGTTGTGACATAACTGTTGATGCGGACATTAAATTATTCTGTGCTATTTGTAGGATACACTCCGGGGACCAGGCCCAACTAAGGCATCCATGCAAATCTATTTCTATGACATGAACATGAAATTTACGCAAAAATTCTGATATTGTAACAATATACACCATTGGTTTCACAATTGTCGTCTATTTTGATTCAACACATAGTGTACCTCGTCATATATTTGAAACCAGGTTGACTATTATCCTTCGGGCATAATCAGAAAATAATTGAAACCACTTCTTTCCTATTTCAGTTTTTTCTTATTTTCTGTAGAATATATATATGACAGATACCTTTACACCATATCTCAAGGTGGCCCTATGCTGGTGGCAAAAAATTCTTAAAGTTCATTGCCGAATCATATCGAACGATGATGATGGTGATGTGTGTGTGTGTGTGTGTGTGTGTGTGTGTTTGTGTGTGTAATTTTTGTTGGTGAAACAAACAAAAAGAACTGTTCAGTCTTGTTCAAAGTTATGCCTGTAAGCTGTTCTACCAAATATTGGTTTCGATGTTGCTCCGAAAATATCTGGGAGTTCAATGTAGATTTGCCCCAGGTGGATTGAAGTTAGTCCAAATGATGCACAACTACATGATTTTGTTCTGTTTTGTTATTCTTTTCTGTGTAGAAGAATAGTTGATCAATTCTTAGTATTTATGTTATTAACTAACTATTGTAACGAATAAATTATTCACACTTGCCAAAGCATATTAAGCACATCCAGCATCTGCATACAGTATACACAGACACTGTGTTATCGAACGAAAGACAATTGCAAAATTCCAATGGTTTTGTTTAGGGTGGGGTATGGTCGGGTGCTACATGTTAAACTGAATATGAATATGATGTCTTTGATTGATTGTGCCTCTTGCATTAGACACTATATCGTGGGATATTATATGCTTACAAATAAACCATCATGTTCGGGTTTTCCCTAAAAAAATTGTGTCAAACTTCTATCAGTTTAATCTTTATATATATATATATATATATATATATATATATATATATATATATATATATATATATATATATATATATATATATATGTATGTATGTATATACGTAGATATATATGTGTATGTACGTATATATATATATATATATGTATATATACACACACACACACACACATATATATATGTGTGTGTGTGTGTGTTTTGTGTAGGGGTTGATCAACGAGCGTAAGAGAAATTTTTCCCTAAAGCCTTTTTTAGCATCGATTTTCATTGTATATTCTTTTCAGCCTTGTGCAATGTTTTGACAGATGAGAATAAAGTGCTTCGAAGAAAAAGGTGCCTGCAGGCGAGAGCATGATTTTGTGAAACGAGTAGCACAATAACTAATGGGATATAGGAGCTTCCACAGAAATGCATCACAGTAAAGCGTTCATTTGTTTGTGTAATGACTGCAGGTATACACACTGAGGGCACATATAAATATAAAAGATAGATTGGACTCAACGATCAGAATAAGTACATGTATATTGCAGAGTGGAGATATTGCCTTTGAACTCAAACAACAGGCAAGTGTTCAAATCTTTAGTTCAGTACCTAAATAGTATCAGTGATTCATATGAACACAGAACGATAGTACCAATATACATTAGTGCTGTATTCTAAGCTTTTATTGTGTCTTGGCATCCTTCTTATTAAAATTGTTTCGTTGATATTGAAAATATCACATTCATTTTTATTCAACATTTATACACTGTGTACTAAACAATAGATGAATAGAACACAGGTGTAAGAGGCCAACACTTTTTATATACAACACCTGTCTCACTCAACGCCATATGAAATACATGATCATCGCCAGGTAGGTTGAGCACCAGACTGTATTGCAGACTCATATCTTGCACTACGTACATACACATCAAAGTGAACCAGTGGTGCTATTTATAAAGAACTGTAACCCATATCATCAAACCTACTAGTGACACTTGGCATTGAAGTAATATTATTTCATATAAATTATGGTTGAAGAATGTTCTTTAGTTAACTTTCAGACATACGTTTTTCGTTTGGTGCACTTTTTGCTCATCTAAAAATTGTCTTCTTCACTGTCCATCGGTGATAACCTTTTTGATGACGTCACATTTAATTGTTTACACCGCCATTGATGCGGTAGAGATCCAATGAGACCTAATCTTAGTACATTAAGGTTTTATTGTCCGCCTTTGTTGTATTAACAAAACTTATGTCAGTTATCCACGCATAGGTCATTCATGTGACACTTATAAATGTGTCTGCGTGTCTGTGCCTGTGTCTGACTCTGTGCCTATGGTTAGAAGTTCAGAAAATTTATAATCTCCTCAACTAATGAAACTGTGTAATTTTCCAAACTGTAAATTGCTACACTATGTCAATTTTTGTACACAAATCTCATGTTCATATTATAATATGAATTAAATGTTAGTGGATGCTATGCTTGAGCCTGATCCTCCATACGTATATTACAGATAACGCAGTATAATAAGATTTTTACAGCTACACTTAAGTCACCACACTGACAAGAAGCACCAATACGTCATCACTGGGCTGGCAATTTGCCGTAACACCTAGTCGATAATTTCCTATTTTGTTCAATAAATAATATGGATGACAGTTAATGATTCAGGTTGAGAAATGACTTTTTCCAATTTTCATCTCCTTGAAAGCTTGCACAAGAGGCGTAGATTGGTCACCCTGTGGATACAACGGAAACTTGGTAGCCCCCCCCCCGCAAAAAAGTCAATCAATCATTCACATAGTGGACATTATGAATTGTTTGAACCATTCAATACCATATGTGTATGACTGATCAAGATCTATGATTCAGAGTAAACCTCTGCTGTGGAGTATTAAATCAGACAAACCGCCACATTATAAAAGATGTCACTCTTTATGATATGCAATGCGTGCACATTGTGAACTCATGCCTGTCGGGTATAATCTACATGTTATGCTGTGAATTCTGGCTACTTGGGGCTATATTCTACAGAAATGCGTCGACAAGGTGCTAGAGACATGTTTCCTTAGCACGCTTTTGGCTCTGAAATTTATGTAGGTCACTTATCTGTTCTCCCAGCTAATTATATTGGTGATGGATTTACTTTCTTATGGGCTAGATTCAGGTGGGTCTCGTTAAGACAGGCAAAGTAAAATGTCTGTGTTGTCTGTGCATGTACAGATTGAACAGGTATGTTTCGAAGGGTTATTTCACTCCATTTACAATCTATTCAGTATTAATTGTTTGGTAAAACACATATGCAGCTAAAATTGTAGATTTTTCCTTATCAACGTTCAAATGCCTATGTACTATATCAGGATTCAAGTCCCTTGTATGTCAGTGTCATTAGATCAAAAGTCATACGGTATGATGTTCTAAGAGCCCTAATAATTTATGTATTATATTTAACCACATTGGTGGAACATAAACGGAATGATCAATGTGCACAAGATTTTCGTGTTGGCAGGATACCTTACGATACCTATAATCGGCCAAAGACAGCTATTTCTATAAAAATATCCTTTCTAAAACTTCTTCAAAATAACGCTTTATCAAATGCACACCAAAGAAAAGAAAAGAAAAAAAAAGAAACCCAGAAGACTGACAAAGCAGTACATCATTGAATATTTTGTTTCTGACATATAAATCTGAAAATAATGTTACACACTCTTCTCCCATATATAATATATATATATATATATATATATATATATATATATATATATATATATATATATATATATACATGCATATATATGTATATGCATACATATAAGTACACACCGAAAATATGTATATATATATATATATATATATATATATATATATATATATATATATATATATATACACACATGGAATAATATTTAGCACCAGTTGGCATCTAGATTGTCAATGTACATTAATATAGGGAAGGAGGAGTTTTCTTCAGAAAAACTGACTACTCTTGCCAATGGAAGAATAAGATGTTTGTTATATAGGCAGGCAACCTAATGGGTCGTTCGGCATAAAACTTTCTTTGACATGATTGAATGAATGTGCTTGAAAGAGCCACTTTGTTTACCTGAACCTCTATCAATATGGGTGCTTGAACTAGAATCAGTGTTCGTAATTATGTTGCTAAATATTTAATACTCTCCATTCGGTGTCCGCGTATGCGCCGACTCACGCATGTTGGGAGTGCTGTCGCAGTCCACGTACTTGCCTACCTGAAGCATTTGCAGGTCATGTTGCATGATTGAACCACAGATTTCCTTTAACCTTGACCTTTAACATGTACACCTCCCCGTCATAGCATTAGTATGGCGAACGCCATCGTTAATTTTGTGCGGGTATTTTGAAGTTGCGACGGACACCTGTCAATATTCATATGTGTGAAAGGTCACGTTGGGTACACTGCATCATGGCAACCCAGGCCGTCAGCTGTTTACTGTCTATCACTGTTAGTCAGGTTGTGCATATGCTGATCGTGGATGGTTCCGATGTCGAGACTGAGGAGTCAGACACCAAAGGTAGCATATAGATGAAATACAATACAGAATTTGTTAGTTTCAGAAAGAAAATTCCATTCACACTTTTAATATGGACCGAATGACAGGACGAACTGTCATCGAGTTTGTGACTTTCTCACTGTAAGTTGATTGACGTGATTAATAATGCTCCAATATCAAGCTGCAAACATAATACCATCGTACCAGACCTAATTTTATGAATAATCTCAATCATATGCATTAAATTACATGAAAATATAGCAGCCTTTTAGGCTTTATGGAGACAACTCCCCAGACGGGTGGGCGATAACGAACAGTTTCATAATGTAAACAAGCGACATCTCCTTCACGAAGTTGAGTGGGGCTTAGTTTTAGTGACAAGGCGTTATGACACAGATAAACGAAAAAAGCACGACATAGACTATAGGGAGGATAAAGTACTTCTTTGAAAAACAAACAAAGGTATATTCTGTCATTTCCCTTACTTTCCATTACTTCCTAAGGCTAATGAACAGACATAGCCTGTAGGTAGCTCCATGTCCGCTAGAGGCGCTGCGTTAAAAGCCATCCAATGTGAATGGGTGGGAAAGTGTGACAAAGGTTGTGACTCCATGCCTGACGTGTCTCTATTGTTGATTTGGCTTGTTATTTCGTAATGATAGAAATGGATCTGTCAAATGACTGATCAGCCAATCACGTTATGACATTTGCGGCGGGATCCATTTTGAATTTTTCACATGGACAAATTCGCTCCTGATCGACGATCGAAAATTTGGTTGAATTTGATGCCCTAATAACAAGGTAAGATTACAATCATTACTATTCTCATGTACATCATTAAAATGTACGTGATCTAATTAATAGTCTACAAGTTATTTGTAGTAAATTGGTCAAGGCCAATGGAAAATACAGATTGTAAAAAATGTGGTTCGACACAAGGTATTTCGACCTGATTTTCCCGGCACACGTAAGTGTTTACCTGCATACTATGACTGGGGGACTGAGTAACTCGTTGTTGAGAGGATCTCTTTTTTCAATTTATGCGTCACTAAAGTATCATACTGTATATCATTTAATATAACCGAATTGATAAGACTTTATGTATTTGAGTTGAATTTTGATATAATCAAAAGATTCTGTTCTCGGAAAATGATGTTCAACACGGTACATGTGTCCCGGCCGCGAGTGCTGCCGTACCGACTTTTTAATCCTCGTATTTCAACTGGCCACATTGAAAAAAAGAAACCCGTCTTGTTGTATATCATGCGAATATGCATAATCGTATTTACTATACATAGTTTATTTGGGAGAAATTCCTTTTTGTGCAAATAAAATACAGATTGTGGATAATGATGTTCAGCACGGGTGTTTTCACCTGACAATGAACAGGTGCTCCCGGCCGCGAGATAAGGAGTGTCGTCAGTCAGCAGGTCCTTGGTCAGTGTATCTCCAATTTTCACCTAGCCAAGACTCAGGACATCTATCATATCTTGTATTATTGGAATCTACATAATCAAATTCACTTAATACAAGTTAATTGAAGGAATTTGTATCATACACAAAAAAAATACAGGTCGCGAAAATTTATAACTGAGATTTTCATCTGACATGTAACACGCAAAGCCCAAGGGGCATGTGTCCCGGCCGCAAGAGTAGGCGTGCTTGCGTGCTGTCAATAAGCTCTAATTGTTCACCTAATCAAGTGTGAAACAACCAGTCTTGTTGTGTATCATTGGAATCAGTATTATCGAAATACAGGTTATTTGGAAGAGTTCACTTTATGTGCAAAAAAAGTATAACTCGTACTATATTGAGTGGGGTTTTTTTAATGGCCCTGGCCTTGCAAGAAATACCTTGAAGATTCAGGTAGTGACAATATCTATGGTAAAATGTTTATGACAAAAGGTGAAATAAAAAAAAGCACGAGCATCTTATTGATTGAAAGTTCTATGCTATATTTCCAAATTTTAACTACTTTTTTTACATATTTTAATCGGTTTATTTTATTAATTTTTAATCTTATTGATTGAAAGGTCTGTGATATATTGCCAAATTTTAACTACTTTTTAAAAATTAATAATATACATTTTGCTTTCATTATCTTTGTTCAGCAAAATTACCCTTCTTTTCAACAAAACAATGTTACTCATAAAACTATGTTCCTTTTAAATCTGCAGGATGGGTGATAAGCTGGAAAATGAAGCGACAGAGAGAATTTTAGATAAAGTCAAAGGGTATCACTTGACATATGAGGAAACATACAACTTGTTACTTTTGATTCAAAAGAACGAGATTCTATCAAAATCTGTATGGTCTCTTGTGTGTACCATTGTTAAGGATAAAGCAAGAAAAGCAGATTTTCAAGATCAGTCACTGCGATCCTCTTTTGAAGCAGTCAAAAAACGAAGAACAGTGTTGAAAAAACTAAGATGACTGAAAGTCAACTACATGAAATTTTGCAAAGCAAGTTTCAACTGCCAGTTCTCCTACCAACTACGAGAAATATGAGATAGACACTTCTGACCATGATAATGAGAAACCACTGTCTACCAAACTGATTAAGTTTCAAATTTTTGACGCTGAAATGAAAAGGGAAATGATTGAAAAAATGTCTTCTGAAGTGAATGTGCTAACAAATGAGATGGTTAACAATCTACTACACAAAGTGTGTGAACTCCAGACCCAGAATGTTGAACTGACCAAAGAAAAGTCATTGAAGCTCAAGATTTCAGCATGGAACCCAAGAAGAACTGGGCAGAAACCTAAGAGAAAGGACGCATCAATAACAATGTGGAAAGACAAATGCAGGACCCTGGTTAGCAAAGTGAAAGATGCAGAAAAGAAGACAGAAGACTTCAAGAAAAAAAACATTGACTGTTAACAGAAAGAAATGGTCCCATGCAAAACTGAAAAGTCGCAATAAGAGTAAGAAACAGACGCCTGTAAAATCAGATTCTGTTAGAAATGACAAACTACTTGTCGAGCAGTTGGCAGCAACAATTCAACAACTGAAACATGAACTTTCCTACATAGAAAATGAACTTGAAATTACAAAAGAAAATACAGAGAAACAGAACTGTGAGCCTGATGTGTTAACAAACAATGACGAGAAAACTTTCAATCACAATACAGAGAGGTCTGTTGCAGCCTACAAGACTGAGGCCTGTCACAACGCAATGTTTCAGCAGCAGTTACTGCATTACCCAAGTATTTAACCGGTCTAGATCTAACAAATGAGACACCATGTCACCACTCAAAACCGATTTTCCAAGGAAATGAAGGCCATATCGCGTAAGCTAAATGAAATTTAGATGAATGAGAAAAATACTACCCTGAAATATGACGGGACAACAACAAAAACTTAGCCATTGAGTTAAAATCGAAGTATCAACAAAGAAAAATACAATGTCATTGGGATTACTGCAGCAACCTGGTGGATCTGCCAAGGACTATGCCAAGTCAATCATGAACACATTTGAGACCATTCAAAATACAGAAATACCTTGCATAAACTCAAAAACTGCAGAAAATATTCAGATACATCAGAATATATCCAACACAATGGCTGACAGATATAACATAAATGGAGCGGTGGACAGATTATTAGAAGAGGAAAAAGGAGAGGGGATTACTAGTTTTAGGTGTGCTATGCACGTGTTAGATTCTATTGCCAGAGTTAGTGAAAATAAAATATGTGTGTATGAACAGAAAACATGCAAGAGATGGAAAACCTCAAAATATGCCATATCAACAGAGAGGAGAAAGTAATACTCAAGCATTTATAAGAACGTCAGCAAATCTCTTTCACGATACTCAGTATTCTTGCTGTCAGGAAATTACTCAGTATCTGAAAGATCAAAGGGCAGTGGGCACGGACATTGACTGTGATTCGGTGGTGTATTACCACTTTGTGTGATCAATTTCATATGTATATTTTGAATGCAGGTCTGCTCTACCACTACCATGAACATGTAACTATTTACTTTTGCACAGCCTACACACCAAAGATCAGTGTGCACACAGCAACTTTAAATGCACAGCAGCTGCCCAAGTTGAAGACCTAACTGCGTGCCTAAGGTATCCTGGGAAAGGTACTACAGTCAGGCCGCCTTTAACCATCGCTTGATAATTCACCACCCTTGAAATTCGGCAGCAATGAGCTGTGAACAGATTTCCCCCATTGATTTACTACATGATAATCCGGCACCCTTGAACTTCGTCAACGGCATGTTAATTGCAGAACAAACGAGCTTTTTTCAATGTAATTTGCCTCTTTAATCCGTCACTTGATATTCAATGGAGCATATACCTTGCAATAACATACCTGATTGCGCCGTACCGCAAAATCAACAATCACCTGACGTGTTCCAAACAAGTTCCGAGTTGATTAGACGTAGTATTGTTCCCGCCTTAAATGGCTAAAGTTCATTGCAATGGCCAGAATCCAATGAGGGATTTTGTGGTGACGACGTAGCAAAAGTTTGGCGCATCGAAGAACAGTTAAAAGATTTGAAAAGTGAGCGCAGTAAACAAAATAAAAAAAAAAGATTTCGGATTTCTTTGCGCCAAAATAAGCTATTAAAGGCAAAATATGTCCAAATATATGTGTGAGATTAACATTGGGGTTGGCACATTTATGCCCGCTCGCTCCATTAATTTTGAACGTAACATTAATTGTACATATGGGTATGGATATGAATACACTGCATGAATTTTTTCTTCTTTTTTTCTATAATTTGCACGTTTCGTTCTTAAAATTTCATATGATTGGTAATACGTGTATGTGATTATGTTTTTATTTACTCATTGTTAGGTGCAAATTTGGTCTCTTATTCAAGTGGATCGAAACTGTGGAATCTGGTGGTAGGCTTTGGTTTCACAATCACTAAAGTGTTGAAATGTGTCACTCCCTCAAAGATATCTTTGACCAAGTGTACTGCAGCAGAACTACAGAAATATATGTCTGAATTAACGCAAGCTAATATCCCAGCACAGCCATTGGACTTGTATGAACTTATGGTGAACCCCTCAGACCTTGTCAATTATGAATTTTCCCAAGCATGGGAAAATGATGATCGGTCAACAGTGTGGTACCAAGGGAAAGCTATCTCTTGTGCACCCGTCTCAGCTGAGAATGAATAATTAGAATCTAATGTGCAATATCAGGGTAAAAGTGAACATTGCTTCTTACTTGCAGACATCATACATGGGGATCTAGATCTACAGCAGAAAGAACAGATTAGTGTGCTAACAATGACAGTTAAAACAATTTCAACCTATTCTTTATGGAAATGATGTCAACGAGTATTTGTGTGCTGAAAGTGACAATTTTTTTCCGAGCATGTGCAATGCAATGTGAATATCAGTTGATGTGCTGACATTGATAGTAAAAAAATACGTATTTTAATTTTTTTGTTTCTGACTGAAAAATTCCCGGTATTTGTGCGCTGACAGTGACACTTCGTATGGGATAATGTGGTTATCCTTTAAATAACGCAATGTGGTGACAGGTACAGTGAAATGTCAATTCCGTGGTTTTTTTTTTTTTTTTGTTTTTTTTTTTTTTGTTGCTTTAAATGTAGTTTTTGCGTGCTTAAAGTAACTCATATAATGTGCAATAAAACATGGTTATTCATTTATTAGTTAATGTGCTGACTACACCAGTTCTGTAATTGACACAAAAAAAATCTTTTCCTCAAATTGCGAAACTTTGTGTTTTTGTTTCTCTCAGAAGGACAATTTATTCCATGACCATGATAAATGTAAAGGAAAAGAAAAGAAAATATCATTATTACGTATCATGAATACTATTAGATTCTTGCCCAGTTCTCTATTAGGGAGGTGTGAAGACCAGTGTGGCCTGCGCCCAGTCAATTGGAACTGGTCCTCCCACCTGGAGACTTGTGGAAGCAGTGGTCACACTTTTATAGTGAGAGAGCCAGGATATTCTGGTGGAAATACATGAAATTAAAATTTAGATATCTTCAAAAGGAGTTATCAGAATGTATCCATTAAAAAAGTATGGATTTCTAGGTTAATGCTCTCTCCAATGATATACATTACATGCAGGAAATTATTTATTTATTTATTTATTTATTTATTTATTTATTTATATTTACCTAACATAGGCCTTAGCTTTAGACTTAGATGAGCATAACACAAGGGAAGGATGCATGTAGTTCAAATGATACAACAGAGCAAAAGTGGATGGAGGGTGAAATTTTCAATTCTTGTAGTCAAAATGTGGTCTGCCATAATATAATACTGTGACCACTGACTGAGAGCTGTGCTTAACCTGGGTGTAAAAGGAAATGGGCAAGCCTATGAAAAATTTATCATGTAATCAGGCCATTCACATATTAAGCATGGAGTTTCACTTTTGACATGTACTGCAATATCATTTATAGAGAACCTAAGAAGTAATATATTTGCTTCATTTGAATTTAAATATAAAGCTTGCACAAAAAAATGTTGCGTTTTATATGACCTAATATATATAAACCTAAAATCTAAAAATTTAAATAATAAAAAAAAACAAACAATTTCTATGTTTTTCACGTATTCTTTAAAATTTTAGGCCTATCTCTGCTTTAAAAAATAAATTACTTTAATTTCTAAAAGTTTTGTTGCCGTCAATGTCATTTTACAATCTTAAATGGCACTTGGTTTAGCTCAGAACATAAGGAGAGACTGAAATGATGTGAAGCTGCCCAAGGAGGTAAATGTTGCTTGGTAATTGAAACTGTAGGATACATAAAAATTATTACCGATACCTATTGCCACTCTTTGTCCCATGTACCTTCAGCATGTAAAATATGCAAGGTTTGCTCATGACATCTGATGTTTTCCATGGATATATCTTATGAATTCCCATGTGTTAGTAGTGTTTTAATATTAAAGAACCCTTTTAAGTGAACACAATTTAGGCTTCTTTTCTTCTCTTTTATTTGATCTGAAACAACATATCTTATGCTAAAGAGATTAATAACTTTACATTGCATGAACCCCTTGTGAAAAGGAATCTGTAAAGTGATTTGCCACATCGAAAAGAATATTCACCAAATTTTCTAAACTTATCAAGTGAGATATTATACTGCCTCTTTAATGATTTGTGTATCTCCCTCCTTAAACAAAAAAATTATCAACAAAAAGCAACACAACGGCAGCATTTCAAAACGTCATATATGTTCTGAAAATGTTTTGATAGACTCTAAAGCTGAAGCTGACCCAATTCATCGTGGGGATTTAGAATATGATACAAGTTCTGCTACAGATAAGAGGCACTGCTGGCACTTCAATTTATTAAAAGCTCAGGTTGAACAGTGTGGTGGTTTATTTCCTACAGTATGCCACAAAAATTGGGTAAATGTATGAAGATTTTTTTATGAATGAAATCTAACACCTGCAAAACGTGTACCGGTGAATGGGATACAGGAGCGAAGTCATCTCAAAATGCATTTACATGTATCTAATTTGATTTATGCTTTGACACATACTTTCTCTCAATATGTGTAAACACCCCGACAGCAGAGGATTGTCTCAAGCTGCATGTAAGGTATATTCCTTAAGGGGCAGCACGGTCTCTCACAATGTGTGGTCTCACAATACAGTGCACCTCAATCAGATATAAATTGACTGCATTGTCCACACACACACACACACACACACACACACACACACACACACGCACACACTTTTAATAACACTACAGGTATAAATGTCAATGCTGGGCTGTATATCACTAGTACATGTAGCTGCATAAAATATACACAAGGAGAATCTTTAGCATGGTCGCCTAGGTAGGCCTACATGGAAGTTCACATTAATAGACACACCGATATAGTCTAAATTATCCTCAGTATTCAACATGTGCATATCAATAATTTAAACATGATATTCAGTCTGTCATATCCCTTCTAACATTTTTTTGCAGGCAGAGACTTGGATATACCAGGTCCTGAAGGCACAGAAATAAACATAAACAGAGTGCTAGATGAAACACTGCAAGAAGTGAAAAAGGACAGTCAGGTTTGCAAAGTTAGCAGCTTTGGCCTTAATTTTCAACAGTTCCTTCAATATTGTTGTTATTTGCCGCTAACATTGCCCAGTTTTTTCTTTTCTTGGGTTGTATTAATCAAATGGGTTTAATAATTTGTGGTGAAAAGTATGAAAGAATGTGTCTAATATTTTATATAGGTATGATAAATATAATAATACATATACTTCGTATAATATTTAAGGTGGCAGGAAGGTTTGGACTATGACGGCTGCGCCGAAATAATCACAGAATGACTTTTGTTCCCTATCTGAAAGATAAACACCTAAAGTATGTGGTCACAAAATATTGTTTAAAAAAATATTAATATGAGGAAAGCGATGAAAACCTATGACAAGTTTCAACGGACCACTGCACGTGTTCCTTCTGTTTACTTTGGTATGGTAATGGTTCACAATGTTTGAACAGCCGTGTTGACCGGCCCCTGACAACAACAAAGTCACATGACCGCAGGAGGGAAATGGTGGCACGCTTGATTGGACTCACAAATCAGTCGAACAGAGACACACCAAAGGAACTAATGCCCCTTAAACAACTATTTCTTTTTGCTGTTACGGTGACTTATGACATTATTGACGATCTAAAGGTATTTTGCACAATGTAATTCACCTAAATGGAGAGTGAACTGCGTCACAGCAGCTGGTCAACTTGACAAGGTTCCATCGTTCCGACTTTAAAGCTAATAAAAACGTTACAGGATTAAACACCTTGCGTCACTGAACAGTGGGCATTGTTAGGTGTTTGCTAATAAATTCAATGTTTTCCAAGCCATCTATTTGATAATGTTCACTGGGGTATATATGCTAATTCAGTCATTTGGCTAACCAAGGAGGCTACACGAAAGGAGAGTCCACTCTGGCTTTTTCTCCAGGTCGATCAATAAACCCGTTCATGTGTATTACGCGGTCCGGCCGCTTTGAGCTTTAAATATCGCACATACTCACGCAAACATTATGCCAACTTTGAAACCTGGGGAACATATGTCAACTTAAATTTAAATGAATCGGTAGTTGTAAGCCAGTACATTCGAACATGCTTTGAACACCATCGTTTGCAAGTGTGTTCGACCGCATGGCAAGCCAACATTTATCCACAGGAGCAGGTAGCAGAAAAATGCTCAGACTCAGATCTTGGGGCGTCCTGTGACTTAACGTGTTTGGCGCCCTGTGGCAGCGGAGCCGAGTTGTCGAAGGCAACGAGAAGGGACCAAACGCCCAGAAAGCGCTACAAGCTACTTTCTGGCTTTGCACCACCACCTTTGCCCGCATGTACGCATTTACATGCACTAACAGATTTGTATTCAAATTCTCTGTTAAACTCTGGCGGTAAACTGGCTGGCCAATCAATTTTTACACCCTTTTAACGCGAAAAATCTTCCTGAACCGAAAACGAAACTTTCTTGTGAACGGATGTAGACACTGTCACGGACTCCAATTTTTCCTCAACGTCGATTGGTCGAGAGTAAAAACAAAATCTACATTTTTTTTGCACCTTCATCAAACATAATTTGCGGTAAATATTTTAGGCAAGGGCGATATTAGGTCATTAAAATATTTTTCAAAAATTTGGTTCAGCGTTGAAATTTTTAATCTGTTTAAGATCTTTTTAAAATGATTGGTGACGTCGTAAGCTTTGTATGGTAATGGTGGCAACGGCATGAAGTCTCAATTGAGGGAAATATGAATAGGCCTAACTCAGTTGCAGCATGGTAACTGTCATTGTAACAGATGATGGAAAGTTAACAATCTTGGCAGGTATAAAGTGAACCATCACTATCTGTATTAGTTTTGGAAGTGAATAATCTCTATCTCTATGATCTTTAAAAGCTTCTATGCAATTTTGAAACATGCCCGTTTATTTTATTTTACTTTTTCAAATAGACTGAAGTATCTCCACACAGTGACAGACACACTCTCTCTCTCTCTCTCTCTCTCTCTCTCTCTCTCTCTCTCTCTCTCTCTCTCTCTCTCTCTCTCTCTCTCTCACTCTCCTGTAGAAAGTGCCCTGTGCTCTATTTGGCTGAAGAACCCTCTTGAAAGACACTGAACAAAAATCAATGGTAGATTGTATTAATACTTTAAATGGAAATAAAATTTAATTGATGAAGGAGGATCCTGTTGAGACCATATTAAAAACCATATGAGGCATTTAGGTCCACATTTTTGTGGGGTGGGGGTTGGGGTCCATGTCTATTTTTTTCCAAATGTTATCTACACACTGACACAAACAACCCCTGACCCCCACCCCAGCCCACCTCTCTATCTCTCTCTGTCTCTTTCTCTCTGTCTCTGTCTCTCTCTGTCTCTTTGTCTCTCTCTCTGTCTCTCTTTCTCTCTCTCTCTCTCTCTCTCTCTCTCTCTCTCTCTCTCTCTCTCTCTCTCTCTGTTTCCTATAGACAGTGCCCTGTGCTCTATTCGGCTAAAGAACCCTCAGCTTGAAGACACTGAACAAAAATTAACAGTAGATTGTATAAGTAATACAAATGAAAATAAAATTCAAGTGATGATCCATAAAAGGAGGTTCATGCTGAGGCCATATCAAAATACTATGTGAGGTATTTAGGTCTACTTTTTGGGGTTAAGGTGGGGTTGGGGGTTGAGGTGTTAATTTTCAGCCACATGTTAGGGGCTGAACATTATTTTCCAGAGGGAAAGGCGGACTCTTGGTATGGGGGGGGCACAAAGTCTTGTGGTCCCTTAACAGGGGGGGTTAGGAAATTCCATCACTTTCAGGGGGTAGGGTGGTCACAAAACTTTGACAGCTCAAAATGCAGCAAATTACATATTTTAATTCCAAAAATCACAAATTTTCTAGCGATAATCCCAGCCGCAATTTGGCAACCACAAACACAGCCTTTTTTATCCAGGCCTACATTCAGGTTTTTGTAACAATATATTATAATGTTGTTTGATCTGTAACCTATAGTTTGACTCCATAGATGAGCACGTTAGCCTAAATCACAATAGGCCCCCAGAAGCAAGCAATTTTTTTTTCAAAACTACATATGTAGGCCTAATATTGTGCTGAGAAAAGTTTCATTCAATGACAAATGTGCCTTGGAGTTTGGGGTCACAAAATCTTTATACCCCTTGATAGGGTGTGTACAGTTTCATAACATGTCAATCAGGAGTTTCACAAAAAAGCTGATGTGCAGTCATTCAAATGCTCAGCCCCCCCCCCCACGCCCTCTGATAAATAATGATCACCCCTAAATAGGTTTCAATTGAAACATTTATGGTTAACAAGTCTTTTGCTAGCTATACCAGAGATGCCAGTGGCCTTGATCAAAAATACCTGAACTATTCCAAAATTACCTGATATCTATACGTAACCCCTATTTTCTCATCAGATTTGAACTGTTTGGACAAACTGGAGATGATTTTTGAAATTAAATTTCAGTACAAACTATCTAAATTCAGGTAAAATCCCCAAAAGTGGTTGCTCTGCTATTCATATCTGCGGACCTCTGTGCTTATTGCCATCCAAATGGAGTATTGATAACTTGGATCTGCTTGAGAGGCAAGGAAAGTGTTTAAATATGTTGATGCAGGAAAACCATGCACACAAAAATTAACTGTACAGAAAAATACATTTGTGAGCTTGTGTTGGAGGGGGGGGGTGCCTTTATATACATGATCACAGGTTATATATATATTTTTTGTTTTATTTTATAGTCACTGCACTGTTATGCACACACCAGTTGATCTTTATATTTGTCTCTTTTGTTACACAATATTGTATGGCACAATGCAACCTTGACATTGGCACACTACAGTCCCAAATCATTTTTTATGATCACTATCCCTTTTATGCGCCCAACTCTATGAAGCGCCCTCTCTCCATTTTCTGGCAAAATGCTTTGAAATATTAGAAAATTGTATATATTTTATGATAATCTGTTGATATAGCTAATATGTTCCAAAATTTGCATTTATAATTGGAGTACATCTCAATTAAATTTCTTAAGCACCTGGGATATTTAAAAGGGAAAATACGGTACATGCTTTCTTTCTGACTTATATCACACATTAATTGTGACTACTGCCTAACATATGCACTGTGCCTTGCACAAAAAGTAACTATGGTTATTAAAAAATCATAGAAAGATGTCTGTGTATTATAGGTTGAAAAGAAAAAGGTGGCTAGTGATATAGTTACAGATCTCCGCTAAAATATTCGCACAAAAAATTTCTCATATGAATTTATAAAAAAGGGGAGTGGGTGTAAAAAGAATAGACAAGGTGTCCATGGGGAAAAAAAACAACAAAAAACCCCCAATATTTTAGTTACAGCATCACTTCACGGAATCATGTCATTTCCACGTAATATACCTCTACAGCATGACTGGTTGGTTCACACCCACTCATGATATAGAAGAGAGCAGCTTTGTGCCATTCCTTTGTATACAGATAAAAAAACACTACTTAATTTAGATTCTCTGTCCTTTTTTTGATTTGTTTTTTAATTGAAGTGGACTTTTACATAGTACATGCAACTCTGATAACTTTGGGCACACATACCAGCAGCCATGGCATGACGTAAGCTTATCTAAAGTGATATTTCATGTTTTAAGTTCAATATTACCAGCTGAGACCTTATTCCTACACAGCATTAGAAATAGAGCTTATTTCACCCTTCTATCATAAAGAAAAGTGAGTATAAGATTACTTGTGGTTAAGACTTTTTTACAACAAACTTTTGCAGATTTATCACGATCCACCTTAAAATGGCAGTAACTAAACAATAATCTTCCAAATCGGCCTGCACATGTATTACACGGATACCAAATCCATTTTATTGTATCACATACATGTAATCCAATGTTCAGCACCTATACTGAACCAAACAAATAACGCAACCCTTAAACTTTTTAACTTAAATATTTATTGTTACTTTCATATCACAGAAACAAATTACATCCATATTCTGCAGTCTTTTTGGCATAACATGTGAAAAACAAAACTTGAAACTGTCAACGAAGGCGCGACCAGCTGGCAATAAACAGGGCAACATTGATTTGTAAAGTTCACAAATTGGCATGTCCACTAATACTGTGTGTGACCACCATCAGCACCTGTAACTGCTATGCAACGTCGGCGCATGGATGACACTAGCCGCTGCACCATCTGCCGGGGCACACGATCCCACTCTTCTTGAAGAGCCTGGCGAAGCTGCTGGCGGTTGGCGGGCACTGGATCCCGTCTCTGAACACGCTGGTCAAGGTAGTCCCAAAGATGCTCAATGGGATTGATATCAGGTGAGAAGGCTGGCCATGGCAAAACGTTAATTCCTTCTCCTTTCAGAAAATCCATCGTCAGTCTAGCGGCATGGGCCGAGCATTGTCTTGTTGAAGCAAGTGGAGTTTGTGGTGTCTAATGAAAGGGACAGCAACAGGCTGAAGGATCTCATCCCTGTAACGGGCAGCGTTAAGATTGCCTTCAATGTAGATTAGCTTGGTTTTGGCTGTGAATGAAATTCCACCCCACACCATCACTTATGCACCTCCAAATCCATCTGTTTCCAGCACACAGGCATCTGAGTAGCGTTCTCCCCTTCGTCGCCAAACATGTGTCCTGCCATCTGCATGATACATGGTGAAGTGGGATTCATCGGTGAATAGCACATCCCTCCACTGTTGATGGGTCCAGCCAGTATGGGCAGCAGCCCATTGTCGTTGGGCTTGCCTTCTTGCCTGTGTCAACATTTGACCCCTGTAAGGACGCCTGGCATGTAGATGGTGTTCTTGTAGTCTATTACGGACTGTCTGTGCAGATATTCTGTTATTGGTTCTGCCAGGTGTCTGTTGTGCAGTTCTAGTGGCTGGTCGAGTTCTGTTCCGCAGATGTGACACCCTGATGTGTCTGTCTTGTGCAGGTGTGGTTTCTCTTGGTCTCCCAGGACGCTGTCTATCAGCTGTGGCCCCAGTCTCCTGGCATCTTGTAGCAAGTCTGGATATAGTGGATTTGTGGACTTGCAGTCTTCTTGCCACCTCTGCTGCAGATAAACCAGCCTGTAGCATGCCAACTCCTCTCTCCCGATCTACTGTTGATAATCGACCCATAGTTCTTGGAATAATGTGCCAAATGAATCCCATGCTGCCCTTTTATTGTCCGTGAGGGGCTACACCCAACCGGTAAAGGTGGCAATGTTTTAGTCATGTGGGTAACACTGAATCCTGCAGTTGTCCTTGATTCAGCACAACCACCAAACTTTGAAAGCCTCATATCCTTGCACACAGCTACGTTTGGGCTGATTTCAATGTGGCCTTTTCCTGTCCCAGAATCAAAGACTTTGCAACCTTAATTTCAGGTGTCAGAGACTTGCGTAAAATAGGTTGCTGTTGTCACTCTTGATTCATGACAATGACCCCATGGCAAGGTCAGGGTACTCGACCTTGAGGTCACACTACTTTCTGCATTATTTTAGACTGATTTAACAACGGTTCGTATATTTCTGAACTTTAAATACAGTTCCAATTTGAAAATAAACCCAAATGAAAAAGTTGCGTTATTTGTTTGGTTCAGTATATTTTTTCAACGAACTGTATCTAATCTTAATCTACATATCAATTTTTAACCCAAATAAAAGAAACTGTCTGGGTTTAAAGATACTGTATTTGCTTTTAACACCAGGTCTCAATTATGTACAACTTACCCAAATAAAGGGAAACTGGGAGGACTAAATAAAAAAAAAATCGGCTCTTACAACCACCCCCCAAGTTTTATACAGTTGAACAAAATAAAGCGAAAATAATGACATCAAATCAAGTCTCCTGGCCATTTCATTATTATACATCGGATCAAGTATGTCACCCATCAACTTCTTGAAAATATCAAAATTCATCAACTGTGTTATTATTTTTATTATTAAGCCTCCCCGCAAGGGGGGGGGGGGGCGGGCTAATAGAAATTGTAACAATATTTCTACAAATGGCTTTTCCGTGAATGACTTATATGGTTGAATCGGTCCATATCCCTATATCAAAAACCACTTGCATTTTTTTATAAAGGTTATTTTTTCTCCCAGGATTTTTTTTATCATAACTTGAATTCTATTTGGACTTCCTGACCCAACCTTCACCACAAATTGTCTTATCAACTTTTCTTTGAATGACCTACTTTTGAGGTCACTGTGACCTGCAGTGCCGGAGATCGGGTGTGTGGAGCTGTTTAGCGTCGGGGGTCTGTAACTCCAAAACTTATTAATGGATCTGGTCAAACGTACCATAGATGGAAAGCTTGAAGAACTTGTTAAATTTTTGCCCGTGTAACAAATAGATTGGATTTGAAGGTCAAGTTTATATGGGTAAAAGTTGAAAAATATTAAAATTTTCCCTTTTTGCAATTTTGTGACCGCAGAATCTCAGAAACCATGAAACCGGTAAGGTGTCCATGCACCACAGAAGGTGATTAACACTGAAGTTGTGCACCTGATATTTAGTTAGTGAGCTTGACCAACTTTTCTCAAATCAGAAGGCATTTTTTTTTTCATTTTTTTTTTTAATAACTCCAGAAATTATCAACAGATTTCAGTGATCTTGGGCCCTATGGATAGCTGGATTCAATTCGCCAACTATAAGACTCCTACAAAAAGCTCAAGGTCATATGGCCATTCGAAAATTAAAACTTTTTTTGGCCCAAAAAATTTTGCAACTACAACTTGCTTAAGTTACGTCACTTCTTGTCCAATATTCATCATGTTGGGCTCATAATATAGGAATTTCAACAGCGCGTATTTTTTGTGCCCAAAATTTAACCTTGAAGACTCTGTGGTCAAACTCTTCTGCCATATTGCAACATTTACGTGGCAATAACTCGTTCAACATCGATTTTCATTTGGTTGGGCTCAGTTTTTAGGGAATACACGAACGCACCATTCCTTAATTAACATATGACCTTTCAAGGTCAAGATCACTGACCCTGAAAAACCTTCATTTTGCCATAACTCGATCAATTTTTATCCAATTTTGTTCAAGTTGTGCTCAAAATGTGGGAAATGTATCGCCCACAATTTTGTAATTTCCATGTGACCTCTAATTCTAAAGGTCAAAGGTCCAGCTCATTTGGCCGTTTGAAATTTTCATTGAGCCATAACTCGGTCAATTTTTATCCCATTTAGGACATGTTGGGCTCAAATTGTAGGTATAGTGACACTGCAAAAGTTTGTTATTTACATGTGACCTCTAAAGGTCAAAGTCATTTGCCCTTTTACATATTCATTAAGGCATATGGCCTTGACCTTTAGAGGTCACATGTAAATAACAAAATTATGTGGTGATACATTTCGAACATTTGAGCCCAACTTAAACATAATTGGTCATCAATTGATTGAGTTACGGCAAAAAAAAATGTTTTAATGGTCAATGACCTTGACCTTGAAAGGTCAAGCTTACATCGATGATTTTTGACGTGGGATTCACCAGGTCAACTAATCCGACCACAAAAATAAACCGGAATGCCAGCTTAAAATAGGCATGGTCTTGGCAGGGTAACATTGTAGTTAGTAGGCTTCCCCTAGGTGGTTGGAGGCTTATAGGAACTGTAACGATATTTCTACAAATGGATTTTTGGCGAATGACCTATATCTAAAATTGTTTATTTATTTCTATAATATTTAAACAGCAGTCAGTGCAACTGTGATTATATATTTGTACTTATAAAATTTCTTACTTTTTCCCCATCTTACAGGATTTCCAAAAATATTGTAACATGCAGCAATCAAGTGTTTACTTTTGCAGATGAATTGCAGCATACAAATCCACAACCAGAGGCAAAAGTAGCTCATCAAAGTTATTTTACATTACATTTCACGAACTATTCCCCACTGTTGTTACCTCAATACGCAGAAACAACACAGTAAGTAAGAAAATTGACCTCGAAGTCAATGTGCACCTTGAGGCTACAGATTTGTCCCATAGCTGGAACCCAAAAATTGACTTGAGTGCCATGTACATAGCAATAAAGGAGAACTGGTGTGCTTATTTTAGCCACAACAATCTCACAGTTCCCATTTTTACAAACTCCATCTGTAATGATATGCATGTTGCAAAGGAACTTTGTCTTTCATCTGATGGAACTGTACAATGTAGGGCCCATAATCATCCTGTAAATCTTTCAAAGATTGCCCTTGATACAGTAGGCATATTTACTGTGTCTCAATTAGAAATATTTATGCGCACCATTGACAAATTTCAAGTGTGTCATGGACATTCATCTGTAAAGACTCAAAACCTGGATACATAACATGTAATAGGTGATGCAAACTACATTCTTAAAAGCACATGAAGCAGATCTTGCCATGGCCTGGTTCTTTTGAGTTGATACTCAAAGACTGTATGCAAAGCTTGCCCAAAATCTGTGTACAATGAACTTTGCAGTCCCGATGAGGCTGCTGTTCCCCAAATCCCTTGAAATCTTCAATGGTTTCACAGTTTCCTGCTAATGAAGCTGCTGTGCCTCCACAGCCTTTTAAGTCTTCAACAATTTTATATCTTCATGCTGAAGAAGCCACAGAATCCAAATCACTTGCTAATGAAGCCACACAGCCAAAGTCATTGGATCAGCATCTTGTGTCACTGTCAGCAATATTCAAATCTATGTCCATTCCAGAAGATTATGCCACTTTCTCGATTAAGCAGAGCAAAAATGCCTCTCAAGAGTATCCAAGACAGCGCCGTTGTAGTCAAAGGTGTGATCAATCTGTGAAGAAAAGCAAAATGTAATATATATAATAAATAAAATAACATATTTATATTTTCCCAGTTACAAGTTTCCAAAAAGGATTAAACACATGTCAGAAAAATACCCCCACCCCCATGCCAGTGACATGGATTGAAAACACCTGAACTTTTAAACAATTTACATGAAACCTGTAACAAACCCTTACTTTTTCATCAGATTTGAACTGCTTTGACACGATGGGAAAGGTTTCATAAATCAAAAACTAGAAATGAAGACTTGCTTCACATCAAATATGTCTGTGTGTGCTTACCGAAGAGAGTTGTTGCCTTGCAGTTAATATGTCCACTAGACAGCTAACTTTGAAAACCATCATTGACCTTGAAATGACCTTTGACCTCAAAATGACTTCGGACCTGGAAACTGACATTTTTTACTTCAAAGTGACCATTGACTTTGACCTTTGCACACAACCTCACTTAAAATTGACATTGTGACCTCAAAATAACATTTGACCTTGAAATGGCCTTTGACCTTGAAAATGACCTTCACTGCAAATGATCTCTGACCTTTCAAATGACACTTTACATCAAAAATTTACCTTAGGCCTTCTATTGATCCTTGACCTTCACATGACTATGAAAATGACATTTACCTTGACCATCATGGAAAACATATACCCTTGTACCTTGGAATATATCTATTGCAGTATACAAGATTAAAAAAGTCACCTTAGGCCTTGTATTGATCCTTGACTTTCACATGACCTCGCAAATGACCTTTACCTTGACCATAATGGAAAACATGTACCTTTGGAATTATATATATTGCGTAAATAGGATTTGGAAGATTTAGAACTTTAATTAGCCTTAATTTGCATAATTTTGAACATCATGACCCCTCTTTACAAAAAAGCAAGAGTTTATGTCTGACAGTATACCTGTGCAAAGTTTGGAGATTCTATGTATAGTAGTGTCTTAGAAAATTGGCAGACAAATTTACCGGTAAAGAAAGAAGAAAGAAGGAAATTAAGAATTCCTGGAAAAACAGTATGCACACAGACATAGATACCTGAATTAAGATAATTTCCTGAAAACTTTCATCTCTGCACCCCACCCCAGCACATTTGAAACGGACCTCCAACCTAATGGCAAACAGGCACCATAATGAAACCTGTACATTATGTACATAAAGCAAAATCATAGAGAGCATGGTCATCTGCTTCAATATGAAAGATCAGTCAAAAGGTTCATGTGGCTTACAGTAGAGGTCAGTGATGTATATGCTGGCTTGAGCTGTGTATTCCCATTACTTTCCACAATAAATCACAACATTATAATTTCAAAACTATTGTTCTTAGAAATAGGAAATTTCTTATTGTAAATTTCTATATATGTAGTTGTACAGTTGAAACCCTGACGTAAATCTCAGAGTAAAAGCTGTCAAAGTAACAAATCTGTGCATCATTTTGATGAAAGAAAGAAAACTAAAGACCAGCTTTGTATTTTTTCATATTGACCCCTCCTTCCCCCATGATTTCGGCCCCCTTGCACCTTCATCAGTGATAATGAGGCCAAGTGAAAAACTATAAATATATTACATTACGATATTTTAAATGAGGTGCCTGTTAGCAAAATAAAATAGTATTAGATTCTGCTTTTACATTCCATTGTGACATCATGCAGTGAGGTCAATCAGTGCAAGCAAGATAGGTTATTCGATGCATATAAATGTTTTTAAAGAACTGTAAAGCACAAGTCAAGAAAATAAATATATTTGGCAGTATACTTAACTAGTTGATTGAAATCCTAGTTTAACTTCTGTGTTTTTGTGAAATTTTAAGGTTTTAAAAGTTCCTAAACATATGCAATATGCCTTAGTTCCAAATTCATGACGTGCTGAGTTATGGGTTGGCAAGCAAGTGGTATCAAACCAGGTAGCTTTGTTGTGACGAGGGCAGTCATAACTCATCACTACACATACAGGACAAAAAAAAAATCAGATACCCAAGAGCAGCATGCTCATGATGGATCATGGAAATGTTGTCCAAGCATGTTTATGGGATAGCTGTGTGTCTGAGTATGCCAAGAGAACTACAGACAGGTTAAAACAATTGATTTGAAGAGACTATAGTGTCTGCTTCACAACAATGTATAGAGTAGATATCAATATTGATCAACTGATGAAGATGTTCCCCTTCAAAATATAAATTATTATTGATGCTGCACAAACTATATCCAAACCCCTCTTCTGTGAGGGTCAATCCTTATTAGGATTATGTAGAGGTTCTTCAACTGTTTTGTTATCCATTAAGTACATAATTTTGTAGCCATGGTGCTTAGAATCGTATATAAGGCGGGTGTAGACATTGTTGCCCATTGATTGCGCTTGTGATGAAAATTTGTGTCAATTATCATGATTATTAAATTTTCCTTACAAAGGTAGCCCTTTACCTTAGTTATATCTTCAGCTATTTATTAGTAGTATGAGAATCACTTGTTAACAGTTTAAAAAGTGCAGAACTTTACATCATGTCACAATGTTGAATAAAAACTGAAAAATAGTAATAAAAAGAATTAAAGACATGATTTCCTTTTTTTTCTTTTATTTCTGCTGATTGTCATTCATATATTTACATGCTAATTAATGAAAAGAAATGCAATATTTTGCTTGCTTTGTAATTAAATCGAACGATCAGATCTAAATAATAATAATAATAATAATAATAATAATAATAATAATAATAATAATTGTAATGATAATAATAATAATAATAATAATAATTATAATAATAATAATAATAATAATAATAATAATAATAATAATAATAATAATAATAATAATAATAATAATAATAATAATAAAACAGCGTTTAATAGTATTTTACCTTCTCTGCACAGAAGAATAAAGACTGATGCTGCTGAAAAACAGAGGAAAAAATTACTTTGCTTCTAATTTTGGATGGAGGTGTTACAATTCTTCACAACAAAAATGCAAGCCTTGAATCTGCCTCTGAAATATATTTAAAATATAGTCATTTATAAAGTTGAAATCCCTGGAAGGTAAATTTCCGTCTTGTAAGTAATATGCAAGGTGTCCATGAATATATAAACACTGATCACTGAACAGCATAGTTCAGGTCTGTATATTAGCTGATCTCTAATTTGCCTGATAAATAGACCTTACCTGCATGCTTGACTGCACTGCACTGCACTAAGGTTGAAAAGCTATAACATGGAACTTGGGTCTACTTTTCAGGCATATCTGTACAACCAGCAAAACTGAAATGTATGTGGTATATTATTATGCATACAGATATAGCTCATGCAAAATCCCTATATGCATTTTATCTATATTTGAACATGTCATTTAACAGAAATAAAATCCCAAATTCATTATATTCCTAAGGTGACATTTATAGGTTCATAAAACTTGCATTGTTAATGTTTATTTGGAATGCTGTGGTCTTTGTGAATGAACCCAAAAGGAGAACAGTTCAGATAATCAATATTTGGGAACGAGGTTGATCGATGCAGATAGTCTAGATACATGTAAGACGAAACCACGTTTATCTGACATAATGTTTAACATGATTATTTCAAGCAAATCAGATTATGACCCAAGTTCGGGGTCGACATTCAGCTATGTGAGTGTTTGTCCCCCAGAAACTTTTTCCAACATTTTGGGGCAACCACTGGGTTAAAGTCTCATCTACGGAATTTTTTTTGGTTGCCCTCACTGAAAATTTGGTTGGTCCGGACAACCGAGCTACCATTAGAGAGTGATCATTATTCACGAGGGGGGGGGTGTCCCGGTTCAAAAAAAAAAAGAATATTGGAATGAACATACCCTGCCTTTTTTGTGACCCACCCATTTTTATGTGGTGTGACCCCCCTATCAAGTGGTATAGATATTTTGTGACCCCCCCGCCCAATGCCACACAAAATACCCCGCTCTGGCTAAATTTAGGATATTTCCATTTAGTCGGATATTTGTACATGTGTTGTGAGACTCAGTCAACCTAATAATATCATGGGCACCTGGATGTTTCCAATTATGGACCTATAATGAATATTTTTTTTTTTGGAGAAGGCTGTATTGCTAGATTTGAAAGGCAGTCCAGGGTCTGGGGTCCTCCTCGGAAGGATTCTGTCGGTATGACCTAGGGTATTTTGGTGTATCCTGAGCTTTCTTATTTTGTGACCCCCCCCCCCCAAATGAAGGTGGTGAAATTTTGTGACCCCCCTGCAGCAAATAATGACAGCCTCCTTAATGTCAAGTCCTGCAAGTTATCATATGATGAACTTTTGTACCAGTACATAATCAATCATCATGCATAACAACAGATTTTGCCATCCTACCACCTACATTTCATCAGGTCTGATAATACAGTCTCCGCAGAGCCATGGTTCTATTACCTTTTGGATATCATTCCATCGAGTACGGTCCATTATACCACCACACTCTCTGTGCTACCATGCAAAACACCAATCACAGATAACTCACTCCTCATTTTCTCTTTCTGGTTGCAAACAATGAACACACAGATATATTCTTCCAGTTATACATGTACATCGGAAGCTGCAGGGGCAGACACATCTTCCACAATACTTTCTTTCTGTGACTTTTTATTAGCACTTCCTTTCCTTGACTTTTTCTGGGTTGTTCCTTTCTTGGACTTTTCTTCTGATTTTCTTTTTGTAATTTGCCTTCTATATGCCTCCTTCGTCTGCACAGCTTGCGAAGTTGTTACTTCTTGTATGAAGTGTTTGAAAGCAGATTTTATGTGTAGCTTTATAGTTTTGCTGGGTGCCTCTGATATCACAACAGCCTGGTCAATCAAGGGAGTTGTAACTTATTTCACTGCAGTTGACACAACACCAACATTGAAACACTCATCTGCTTCTTGTGGAAAATTAATTGGACAATCTTCTACAAACTTGTGCATCAATTCCACTGATCTAAGTAATTCTTCTTTAATTTCTCCTGGTACCACGCTGGATCAAAACTGGAACTCTTAGCCTTTTTAACCTTTCTTTTTCTACCAATAAACACATTCATATCCAGGGTCAGTAAGTGAATACAAAGTAACTTTCAATCTGTATTCTATCTCCCTAAGTGTATTTGGGTACTTGGATTCTATAGGCAAAATGCAGCTAGTTATTTATACACAGTCAATTCAGCTTCATACCTCGATAAATGACCTGTATTGATATCAAACAAATTGTGTTGCAGCACTTTTTTGGCCCTGTAATGGAATCCTGCAGCAACTGAGCCACCTACATATCTGAGTTTGCCAGCGGTAGTGGCATACGGATCAAGTTCATATATCTTTATGTAGCACTTTCTGGAATTGTTTCACTTGACACTCCCTTCTTTGCAATTTTTTAATTAATGTTATCTTGTATCCAAAAAGGTTATCCCTTTGCATATCTGGTGATAACCAGGCAAAGGCTTCAAAGTACTGAAAGGGGAAGATATAGCATTCTTGTAGTCTGAACAAGTCATGTGTGAATAGACAGAAGATGCAAATTCTGTTGGTACTTTGTTTTCGCCTTTGGACTCTTTAATTTTTTTACTCTTTGCTTTAACGCAGAGTTCACTTTTCAAACAAAATTTTCAACAGCTCACAAATTTGAGCGCATTTGGTGAATAGTGCTGTTTATGCTTCTGTGAATTTCAGTTTGTACTATTTTGCAACCTATACTGTCAAGTATACTGTCAGGTGTTGGCATCTCATGTTCACGTTCAGCACCTGTATATATATATATATATATATATATATATATATATATATATATTGCTCAGATTGTAGCAATTTTATGTCACTTAGAGTGACACTTTCCCCTTCTGAATCACTTTTTTCAAGGTGTGCTGGTGTTTCATGCTGTGTTGCGCTTGGTACACGGAGGAGGTATACATTTACAGCAGGATAGATCCTCCTCACTTGAAGGCTGGCTTTCTTTTCTCATAAAGCAAAGTACTACATCTGGTGGTCTTGGCCATCCTTGTAATTGAGTATCCTAAGGCTCTCTCTCTATCCCCAACCCTTGATATTGCTACTCTTAGCATGCCTGGAGAGTAGAGATAAGCACACATTAATGAACTGATTGTATCATTAAAGTTGGTATTTTATAAGTGAGAGTTCATAAATTACCTTATACCAGTACCTATTATTAATTAAGTTGACCCTTAATATGCCAAATGAGGTGACCTTGAATATTGAGTCAAGGGAACAAACAATTTTAAATATATTAAGAAATGGTTCCCAAATTAAAGCAACATGTGAATTCAGCTTTAATTTTCACACTTACCAGGTGAAGCTACAACATTGTACAAGGCAAAAGATAGTGGAGAAGTGAAATTATATAGAAAATTGAGGGTAACCTAAGGTGCTAGCCAAATTATAATTTTTAAATAATCATATAAATGCGGCACTCTTAAACCTCTGTACTACTACACAAATACTGAAAGCATCATTAAGTATATACGTTTGGTTAGCAGAGACTTTCACACATTCTTGAACTTCGCCCTGGATTCAGACATAATATATCGTAAAGTATACATTTTTGAAAGCTAACAAACTGCAGATTCTATTTATTACAATTCATAATGTCAGTTGGTGGCAATGTTTATATGTAACAATCAGACAAATGATTATCATATTTTAGCACAAATATTGATTCAGCTCCATCATTTTTGAAGATAGGGTCCTCAAATCTGCTTAAAACTAACTGTATGCAATGAATAAAAAAAAAATGTCTCACATTTTAAAAGTTTTGTTCCGTTTTATGACAAGAGTTGGTTAAATATATGTTGCCTTTGATGTGTCATCGTTCTCACTTCAGACACCCATATCTCAGAAACAACAACAAATATGAAAAATTTCAGGCACGCTTTCTTCAGTTTGCTTTGTGTTCTACAGTTTGCCACAAATTTGACGTCGAAATTTGTGAAAATGTAGAAGTTGAATCAAAATTTATATCAAAGAATGATGATCACTTTTGTTCACTTTAATAATTGCTGAGTCAAGACTAAAGTCACTGGTTACCTAACGTATATCATTGAATGCTAATTTTACATCTGAAGACAAGAATGTGGAACAATGTGGCGCATCTACTAGATCAAGAAAATATCTTGGTACTTGGAATTGCCTATTGCAAGTTAAAACATAAAACAGACTGACTTGTGAAAAGCAGCATTCTATTTATGTTCTCCCTAAACAAGAGAGACTATTTAATCTTGAGTATGGTACAAAATCCAGAAGAAAAGTTCAACGTAATTTTCTTTTCATTTTAACAACAAATGGTTACCTTTTGTTTGACCATGGTTTTGATGTGAAAACTTTCTATAAACACTGTACAGATGGCAAATTTTTTAAAAGCCAACAGTATCGCATTACTTGGAAAGAAAAGATAATTATATATAATAATGATATTATGTGGTCCAAAATATGGTATTTACCACAAAATTGCTCTTTTTGAAAACAAAATAAAGCAATTTCAACAAAAAGTTCTTGCATAAGTTGATTACCATATTATCCCTTTCAAGTGCCCAGGGCGCTTAGGAAATTTAATCATGTTAATTTAGGTGTACTCCCATTGTAGACATAGTCATAAATTTGGAACTTTTAAGCTGTATCAATAGGTCAATCATCATAATATATATATAGTTTTCGAATATTTCAAACCTTTTTGCCAGAAACAATTGAAGGGGGTGCTTAATATGGTGGGAGCCCTTAAAAGGGAAAAATGGCACATGTAATTCACTAAGTCTTCTTTTAAAGTGGAACTACTTGATAGTCCACTGTGTTATTTCTGTAAAGAGGAGGATGATTGTGGCATTTTTTTATGTATTAAAGTGAAATTACTAGAAGCAAAATTGAAAAACATATTCAGTTTATTGGGTGTCACAAATATTAAGATTAATCTACAAGAGATTATAAAAGGACATATTAAGGTTAATTATTATTATACCTGAGTAAATCTAAACTTAATTATTTGTGCATTTACAGTGTATAAAGGTCACATAATTAGTGTTAATAAAATTAAAAGTAGAGGACAGGAAATATTTGATAGATAGGTGGGTAAAAATATTTTTTAGATAATTTATTCATGTCAGGTTGCTGTCGATAGATATAATTACCATAAAATATAAATTGCAATGCATTCATGACATTATCAATTTACGTGAGTAACTGGAAGAAGTTAATCTTTTTGGTTTAGTCTTATCTTGAGATATCTTAAATAAAAAGTCCTACTCCTGGGAATACAATGATTCATGGACTATTACTTTGAACACAGCACCATGTACATTATCCTGGGGTCATGTTTTAATAAGAAGAAAGGAGGGTGAAATTCCAGGCAAGGTCACATTACGGATTTTGAAAGATGAGTCTATTTTATATCATTTATATAATACCTATTTTATATGATACAGAATTTAGGGGGGTTCAAAGGCCAAGCTATTGTGTAAAAAAAAATGTGGGTGAAGTTTGCAGAAATCTTTGCATGTATGTCAACAGGCACAATGTCACTTCAGGGGAAATGGTCAATGTGGTCAAAGAAACAAAAATCAGCAAAATAAAAGTAGAAAGGGCTACATTTGGATAAAAGACACACCAGTATTTAATGACATTCCTGTTTGGGAAAATTAAAATTGAAGCCAGGACAAATAGGCTAAAAGCTTAAAGTTTAAGAGTAAAGTTAATTTGAATATAAAAATTAATGAAAATGATGTGCAACTAAGCACAGATTAAATTCACACTTCATGAATCGCAAAGCCCAGTACATAGTTAAATGGTACATTTTCAATCATGAGGGACTATTAGTTATCATCTATAAGGATTATGAGGAATACAGCATGACACTTTTGTACAGACTGTGCATTTTTCTTATTTATTTGATTACTCTGTATGGGCAAAATTGGCTATTAGGGGATCATGTTGGAAAGATCACAGACTCCACCATAACAATCGTATTTTAGGACTTAGTGAAACGGGAATACCAAAAAAAAAGTGCTATAATTTGATTTCATGGATATTGCTTTTGCTGATACTTAATGTGAGCTGCCGCATTATGAGTGAAAAAAGTGTGATATTAATTTTCACTTCCATATAGTACTCTGTTAGGGCGAAATTAGGGGATGTTGGAAACATCACAGCCTCAACCATAACAATCGTATTATAGGACGTAGTGAAACGGGAATAATATAAAAGTGCTATAATTTATTTCCATAGGTATTGCTTTTGCTGATGCTTACTGTAAACTGCTGCATTGTGGGTGATATCCGAGACCCACAGAATCTATGCAATATTCAATAACGGCAGTGTAGCTATGCTAATCCAACTAGTTTGTGTTCAGCGCAGGGGATGGGTTGCAGAGTACATATCATGATCCGTTGTGTTTCCTCACAGAGGAGTATCATGCAATCTTGGTAAAGATAAGTAAAGTATCAACATTTCAGATAAGCAAAGTTATCAGATATAAAAACTGAAAACAGCATTATGATATTTTTCATGAAAATGTTGCAGGATTTAATCTTCTAGGGGACTACATCAACAGCTTTCCTTAGCTCACTTTGGCCACACTGTACCCAGAGGACAGCTGTTGACCTTGGTCAATTATCATCTGATGATATTTTCTTTAATCTTCACACCAATACGTTACAAAATATGCTGGAATAAAGCAGAAGGGAAAATAAGAGTCCATGTACAATGTCAGACAGCAATGTTTATATGGGTACACGTAAAACCAAATTACCATGCATTTGTATCTATATTATTAGCAACATTATACATTCCCCATTATTTTGCGAGCATTCTGAGGACCATGAGCACATCAATGATGATGATGATGATGATGATGATGATGATGATGATGATGATGATGATGATGATGATGATGATGTAGATAGGGAGTTACTTATCATTAAACCAGTTACAACTGTGTTTCTTTTGTACTTTAATTGTGCTAAGTTAGAATGGGATCTCTCCTATAAATGTGACATTGATAAAATCTTTGCTGGATCCTGTGAATGTTCAAATATGTACTGTGTATTCCTTCATTGCAATTTTCTACCCTCCTTACTTTCAAAGAACTTCTTTTAAACATTTTGTCTCACCATCATACAGCACAGATGGGTAATATTTCCAATATTCCAGGTATTCCATTTTTCTCAGTGCATTTGCTTAACCAGTTTCTAAAATCGAAACAAGATACGGATTCATTCACCTGCACCAATTTCACGATGCTGTCACAGTTTTTATCAATTGCCATAAATTTATGTGAAAATAAATGATTGGAGGACAAGTAACCTGAACGTAAACTGATGATTACATCATTGTGCACCCTATCAGGCACAAGACTTGGCAATCATTTATGACATGTTTAACTCTCAAATCTTGGTCACCTTTGGCGTGGCTTATGAAAATTGGTTGCTTTACAGTTATTATTCTAATGACCATTTTAATGACAAAACTTGCAATGGTGTGGTGCCTTTTTTCACCTGGTTCTCTATTCATGGGCTATAAATTGCCAAACTACATTGCATCTGGTGTCAAAGGGCCATGATAAGCTTACCTGGAGGTCTGGCCACAAAACTCTAAAAAAAAGTTGACAATTGTTAAACAGCAGACTGAAACTGCTGTCAAAGGTCTGTCCATAAAACAATAAGTCATAGACTGTACATCAAAAAGCTAGATATTCTGAACGTAACAACAGACACGTACATGATATTAAAAACCTCAACAAGACATTTGTAAATATAGCTCGTAAAAATTTACTCTAGGTTCGTGAAGTGGAATACTTCATTCAGCCATGTGTAAATGCTTGACGTGCTTGGGAGGTCTTTGGATTTATTTTTTGCAAATGGCAACCGTCTCACATGAAGGTCCCTCCTTCTCGGTAAAATATTAAATAATTAGTTGCAATCTTAAAGATTTGACCTCTGAGTTTGGAGCCTGAAAGTGTGAAAGGTAAAGTGAGAAAAATATTATAAACGAAAGCCTATCTGTTACATGTGTCTATCATATAAAAAGACAAGAAAGGCAGATACTATTTAGATGATATTCCTGGAGCATTGGTCGCTTTCAGCCTTTGTATTACCTATAATGGAACCCAACACCTCAGACTGGGGGTGGGGGTGGGGAGGTTGTTGAAGGGCCCTTACAACTTTCAGCGTCCCCTTTTCTGGATCCGCCCCTGCTGTAAGACTTGTGTTTCTAAGTGACTTGTACACCCGAATGATAAGATAAATTTTTATCTTGATCACACCCATATTTTTTTATTGCTTTGCCATTTTCAGGATCGTAAATACATCCTCTTGTGCAAAAAACCGCCCACTATTGAAATATTTGTCACTGTGCATAGCGAACAGAAAGCAGTTTTCCAAAAAAGGTATCTGTGGTTGCTACTTCCCCACTAAGAAAAGCGTAGGTGGGGCCCAACTACGGCATTCACTCCTGTTGTATATCTAATTGGGGTAAATTCAATAAGCTGGATAAACCACATATAAATGGCTTTTTGTATCATGTATTCGTTGTTGGGGCAGCTGGCATTTGCAAATGCCAGGCTAAAAAATTTTGATATTAGCAATGACAGTCAACTCATCATAGACACAGAAATATCACATACTTTGGTTCTAATTGTATACATTTTGGAAACACTACAGTCTGCAGTTACATGTACATTCGTGGCAATGTACATTGGGTGGAAGTTTACCATGTTCACCGTGTTCAAATGGTCACGCTTCAGTGAATTTTTGTATTTATTTTTTATCAGCTTTTTTGGTTTTTTGGGGGGTGAAATCTTTCAAAATCTTCTACTTTGAAACTGCTCACCCAATTACTTTGATATTCGATGGACGCTTTCAAGGGTTCCTCGTTATTAATTTTTTCACCAGGTCGTGGTGCAATTTTTTTTTCTATTATCATATGATCTTTTGTTTGTTTTTACTATTTTCCCCTTTTTCCAGATCTGTCACTCAAATTGCGCTGAAACTTTGTGGATATGTTAATTGTGAAAAGGTCAAACAGACTTGTTCAATAGGTGGCACTGATGATTTCCAATTTTTAACGCTTTTTCTTCAACTCGGGTACTTATCCGTTAATGTAAATCAATGGGCATTCTGATGCCAATTCACATTTTAGACTTCTTCTCTGAAACCGTCAAACATGGTGGCAATATACCTCGGGTAGGTATTTTCCAATTTTCTTCAAACGGTCACACTTCAGTGATTTACTATTTTTTATTAATTTTCAATCAATTTTAGGGTGCAAATCTTAAAAAAAAAATTCTTCTCTAGAACCGCTCACCCAAATGCTTTGATATCACACAAGAAGGCTCAAAGGGACTCCTAGTTAATAAATTTGTTCACAAGGTGGCGCTGAAATTTTTAGATCAGCTGACTTGCTAGTCAAGCTGAGCTTTTAGCTCAGTCGTCTGTCTTAGAAATACTTTTAAATGTCATATGCACTCAGCTAAAGCTCAACACAGGTCTATTCAGTTACAATTTTCATTTTTTGGGACAAGCTTATAGGTCAGATAAGCACTGGTTGTTCACGCAGTCCTGTAGTTTGTGTTTTCCTTTTCCTTCACATGCAGTTTTGCAATTGGACACGCATTATGTAATTTTCAACCTAGGGTACTGACATGTCATTGGATTTCACCTGGGGATGATTTTTAAGAGTAGCTCTCTATATAAAGGACGTCGGAAAAACGTACAAATGACCGTGTTTTCTGGCACGGTGTCATAGTTAACGAGTGCAGCTGATCGGTACCACACCTTATGGCGTTACAGACTGGGTGTTTCTATTTAGAAGTGACGTGTCAAATAGGTTGTGCACTTTCGACCATCAGCAGTCTGATTACTCATCATCGGGAAACAGAGCCTATAAATGACTGGAGCCACTTCCAAGCGCGTGAAAGAGTTGCCACAGCAATACATCATAGGCCCATGTGACTCCTCCACCCGACAGAGCTTTTGGACAGCAAGCTGAGCGACCAGAGAAATATCCAAAAGACACAATTGAAGGTATTCATATTAAACGAAATCCTGTGCTGCCATCTAGGCTGCAGCTTGGAAGTTGACAGGAAGGAGGGTAGATTCTTATATAAAGCAATGCCAAATGGCTTTCTTTGATGAAAGTAAGAAATTGAGAAAGCGAAAATGTTTTAAACATATCAAGAATATTTCATTTGTTAGTAAGAAAAGGTGTTATGTCTTGATAGATCAGTAACATAACTGGTACAACTGCCTTCCATATGGCAGAGGCATGGTTCGGTTGTCTAGCAACTGAGGGTCCGGAGCAGGTCTGCAGTTGACAAAGTTAAATGTGATTACCGAGTTCCCCCGTATTCCCGCAAAAGCAGTCTGGCAGGGAGGAGACATCATGGAGGAAATTATTTGTCATATAATACAATAAACCACAATACAGACCATGTAAATAGAGAGTTGTTATAATATGCTTTATTTGTTGTTTTTTTTTTCTTTAAGATTAAGACAAGCAGACAACAGACAAATGCAAGTCTGCTCCTTGAAGTAGACTACATGATTAGTCAATGTATAGGCACAATGAAAATATACAACATAATGAAATTGAAAAAGTAAAGTAAAGCACATATTTAAACAAAAATTTCCACCGAAAGCACACTTCTTCACAAGTGACCTGGTAAGCAATCCAAATGTTAAAGGAAATGGCATGAACTTGCTTAAAAGTCCTCATACGGAAATTGATGTTACTTCACTTATTATACTATTAATAGTAGTGTTCACAGATTGTCTATGGAGATAGCATGATGCTACAAAAGAGCAATAACAGGTACTGTTGATCATTATATTTACAGTAGGCCCAATACCTTTGTTTAAAAGAAGCACTACCTGTGAATAATAAAACAATTGTAATATTAGGTTGACGGGGATCCAGGAATGAGTAAAGATAAATGTTAGTCTTTCATGCCAAGTTCTGTACTGAGTCAACAGGTTTCCTTCACGCATTTTGGGGGTATTGCGCCCAACGTGCGCCGTAGAAAGCTGTAAACCCGAACCATTATATATTATAACTAAAGCAACGCTGCTACGTAAATGAAAGGTCTTTTCAAAATGGATATGAATCTGGTATCCTTATTGTAATTGAGTGCAATTCGTCTAAAGTAGTTTGACTTTAGTCGCAATTGGCACTGACAGAGTGAAGAGAAGAGCGTTGAAAAGCGTACCAAATAAATCGGAGCTAGAGCCACACACACACATATAAATATATATGTGTGTGTGTGTGTGTGTGTGTGTGTGTGTGTGTATTTATATAACAACTTTTGATAACTCTGTCAGTGCCAACAGCGACTAAAGCGGAGCTACTAAAAACCAGCTTCCCTGACTTTAAAAGGTGTGCTAGATTCATGTTTCTTGTAAGTGGCCATCTCACCTGTCAAGCTAAACGGCATTTGACGTTCAGGGGTGGGGAGTCATCACCTATTGGTGTTTATTTGCTCATAGCATGACAATGAATACGAAAGAGAGGAAAAAATCACTAAATTAAGTGAGTTCCAGGTCGACCTATATATAGCGCAATATACACACCAAATACCTACGTTGCACATTACCATCACTACATGGTCGTCATGTCACTAGCACATTTATATAATCTGTTCGACCGAGTGTTTATATCTTTAACTTTATTATAGGTATATGCGAACTGTGTCTTTTAACCAGAGCCGGATCTCTTATCCTGCACTTTTAAGAGAACTAGTTTGCATGACTGTTGCACAGAGATTTTAAGAGGATAATTAAACCGCTGCCAAAACCTTTCCTTGGTGCACTCTGAGCATAATCAATCACACTGTGTGTGTCCAGGAAAGCTGTTGGTTAATATAACATATATAAAATGACGATTTAAGGGTAAAAAAATAAACAATTCAAAAACACACTTTGACAAGTTATTTCTAACTTCCATTTGTTTCATTCTAGGGTAAATGGCCGTGGTCTCACACATTCTATGCATTCCATACGCATATTCACTACCCACGATTTCAAACAGGGCTGTGGTATATTTTCTCCAGGCCGTAAATGCTCATTGTAAAAATGTTAAATAACTAGGTATGAAGATGTATTTTTAACGGCAACGAAACTATAAATCATATCTCTTTCTCCACCATAAGCGCCGTTAGTAGTGAAGATGATACACATGACTTAATTTGATATTCGAACTCTACATGGAAAGACCTTTTGTTCATGTACCAGGAAGCCCAGTCTAAATTCAGTTTCAGAAATCATGGTCTCAATCAACATGTTTTCTCGCCGCACGTTGCGTGCAAAGCGCAAAGTGTGCTAGGGCAAGCATCATAAAGATTGGAGGTGAAAAGTTGTTCTATATAAATAAATAAACAATGATTATTAAAGTAAATATATAACAAATTAGCTTTTGGAGTGTAAAGAGTCCAGAGTGTGGAATAGGGTAAAAGCTACCAGGAAGTGGTTCTGGTCGAAAAGACACAAGTATAATAAACTCGATGTCGGGCTTTTCGTTCTCTATTCAGACAGATAGGTCTAATAACAAGTTTAATAGAATACCAGTCCTAGGTCTGTGTATTACTAGGTCACCTATTATTGTCTGGAGATAACTCATGCTGTATAAGGAAAAAATCAGTTGCGTGTCACGGAGGTGCACATTTGATGTCAAGGGTAGGAGTTTGGGGGGGGGGTCAAAAGGTCTAACATCAAATGCTGTTAAGCGTGGCACGTAACATGGCCCATAAAGAGATCTTTCATTCGAATACCAGCGCCTGTACTTACAAAGAATATGATAGACCAGGTCAACAACTTTCCTCGGCACGCTATGAGGGCATTGCGTCCTTAACGCTCGGGAAAGCTTTGACTCAGTTCACGGAAAGAGTTAAATGCCATACATTTTCCTAGGTCCCAATAGTGAAAAGAAAAAAAGAACATTTGCCTACGTAGATATACTAAGGCTCCCTTTAATTATTATACCCCGCGAACATCACATTCAAAATAGCGATGCTGAGTTTGTCTATGCAGGCCAAACGAACACAGAAACAGAAGAAAATATGAGCCATATCAACCAATAACAGTAAGTCCATTGTAATATATAGTTACAGTACTTCACACTGAAATGCTGCATGCAGCTTCCCGTACCTGCGTAATGCCTTAAAAAGACAGGGTGATAAGCTGATATTCTTAAAAGAAATCTTGTATGGTACTCATGACAAGAAATGGTACATATGGGAACAAATGTTACATGCATAATGTAGCATGGAGTTAAAACACTCGATCCTTTTTTAACATACTATTCTGAAACCCAACTAACATATTATGGTAAAGCAGGCATACATGCATGGCACTGTATGTTTTAATCGTAGAAATATGTTACTCATGAGTTAAGCTACAGGCTGAGTACACATTCCATACAATTGTAAATTAATCAATTATAAAGATACATATTCAAGTATGTAATAAGCAAACAATATAAAGGGTACATCATAAAGAATAAACAATACCTCGATTAACTTGAAAAATACATAATACTTGTGCAAAGAACATCCTGAATAGCCTGAACACTCTGTGTATTATACAATCAACACACGACATATGAACGCTTCTATTTCTGCCTTTTTACACAGTGATAGCAATGATATTGTCAGAACATATTTCGTCAAGGTTTTATAGGGAGTTGTCGATGGGCAACGATAATACGTACAGTGTAAAACTCTAATTGCAACTGCTGTAATCACAATGCGAGATTACACAAACATATTGAAATAGTTTCATCTTACTACACAGAATTGCTGACCACACATTTGGTAAAGAAAACCAATTCTGCCGACTATTTGTCTGTGTTTATATTCTTCCTGTGGTATTGAACTAAAGCCACTTATTCAAGAACCACTGGCCATGGATATATATCGAAATATTTATGCTGTTTGTGTCTCATTGTAACTGGTTACAGTTCACCAGAGTGCAAGGCGGAAAATTCATAGCTGACTTATGACCTAGGCACACACATACAGCACCTCAAATCAAGTACATAACCTTATAAAAGACAATAATAAGAGTTTTTTCTATTGTAAATCCATATGAACACATTTGTAAAATGCAAGGGATTCTTTAACTTACAATGCACATTCCAAGTTAAAGTAAGTTATGGTCAGTTCAAGATTACATCGTTAAAACTGCACAACGAACGTTACTCACAGTTTGGTGAAATCCGGTCTGCATTCACAGTCAGGTGACCTGCTGCACCCAAACATGACTCGCTCGGGATCCTCTTTCAAATCTGAAATTACCTGCTGAAATAATGTATGGTCTAAAAATGGCACACATACCGTTACTATCCAAGTGTCTATGCTGAGCTAGATAACCTAAATCTGGCATTAAGCTCACAGTTTTGTCATATGCTTTAAATCCATTTAAACTGTCTTTCATGTAGAAACAGTACGCCTACTTGCATCGCTTGTTTCCGTCTGCTTTGCACGTCTGGTAACAAGCAACGCGTTCAAGGTTGCCCTGAACTGACGACACATGCTATAGTAAATGAAAAGGTTGATACAGCTGTTAAGTAACACCATGCAGAATGAAGGGCTTGCTCTGCGATGGGTAGCGTATAAAGCAAATATGTCACGTGAGCAAGATTTATAGTCTACAAGATGTTCTACATTGACTGGAATGTGACAAAAAGGATAAAGGGTCACAATGATAAGAAGCATTACAATAGCAATCAATTCATCTGAGTTTTCTACTCTCGCTGCGGTGAACGTATTACGTTTTACCTTTGACTGCAAAAGAAGAAACACCATGTGTGTGGATGTGCTCAGTATAAAAATGCAGGGTACAACTTTGAAAATGGTCACGTTCCATAGGAAAAATAGTATGGATTGGCCCGTTGGTGTAGCAAAAACTCGCCTAAGTTGCCGTGCGGTTTCATATTGGATAAACGTAAGAAAGGTTATAGCACCAACAGCCAAGTACAGTACTGTTAATGGCAGAGCAGTAAACAGGAGAGATAGTTTAGTTCTTGAAGGTGTACACATATATTTTGCCTTAAGCGGAAAGCAAACTGCTATGTAACGGAAAATGCTTACTGCAACATCAAACCAAAGAGATACTAATTCAAGAAAATCAGAAGCGACATAAGCAGTTTTTAGCCATATATATGGGAAAACATGTATTGACATTTTAAAATCATGTACATTATTACGAACCACATTAGGTAACAGAGTAGACACAGGAAATCTGATACTGGAAAAGCCAATAACAAAATGTTAACTGGCTTTTTCCGAAGGGTTGGTCGACTGAAAACAATCATGTTGATAAGATTGCATAGCAAACCTAATGTGCTGATGCCCATCCGGATAACTGACACTGTGTTCATGTCATGAGCAAAAGAGAGACAGGCATCATGTTCTGCACTATTAATTGTCTTGTTGGAGTCCATATTTATGCAACGTCACAATGCTGACAGAAACCGTTCATCTATGGCCTATTACCAATTGTATTTGTGTATGTTCTTGCTAATCCAGTCTAGGCTCAGAAAGTATATTTGAATGTTGCTCCAAACCAGGTTATTTGTCTGCAAGACCTTGTCCTTGTACATGTTGTTAGTTCTTACAAGATCTGTTTGAGGCAATATTCTACCGTGATTCGTTGTTGGATGTCGACAAACGTGCCACTTTCAAATTTCCTCTCATTAACATTCGGCATGAAATTAATGTACTTTTGTCGGAATTGCATAACATTGTGATGCACCTTTAGACATTTTTTCTGACGTCATCATATCCGTGATACTTGCAGCCAATATAAACAACCCACTATACTTGATGTATATCTTCCACGTTATCACTAAATATAAGTGTGCAAAAGCGCACATTTTTGTTAACATGTACAAAATATATCCTCTTTGAGTCGAATATTTCGTCTCTCTGGCGAAAGGAACTGGAAGACCCTGTGTAAAATAACAAGCCAAGCATGCAGATAAATTACCACTGTGAACGTATAATGTTATTGTTCATGTCAATTTCTCAGAATGAAAATGTCGATGGACATTTGTATGATAACAAACGACAGCTCCATAATATTTAAACGTGTTAAAGTTGGCTTTAATCCACGTAATGCCATCAACATGATCAAAACGGGTCAAAGCACCATAAATAATCGTATATATATATTGTCATTTCCCATCTAAGAATATATTATTACAGGAGCAAATCCTCGAATTTAGAGCAATCAGAATACAATTGTTGTGTAATGTGGGGATGTTCCATGGTCCATGGCGGTGAAACCACAAGTAAAACGGGAATTGATTGAATGTTTTGTAGTTTTCTCAAGCGTTATTGGTCACTGCTGGTTCGGCGTGCGTGCGGGTCCGGGAGACTTTCCCTGTATACACTCCAGTATTCCCTGTGCGTGTGCTCGGGCTTTGACTTCGTACCGACAGGCATCATTGGAGCAGAGATAAGCATAGAGCCCAGTCATGAAACGCCATAAGAGGAACTCGAAAGTTTTAAGCTCGACCAATTTGCGTGATATTTTGAAGTTTTTATTTTTGTTGTTGTATTTTACTATATTTTTCTTTCTCTAAGTATCAAATATTTCATTTGTAGCTGTAATCCAAGTGTCGTTGGATAACAAAAACTAGGATGTCATAGAACGTAGGCCCATAAACTTCGTGTAAGCATAACACACACACACACACACGCACACAATTTTATATATATATATATATATATATATATATAATATATACATACATATATATACAAATATTGCCATTAAAGCGCTCCCTACAAGCAGTTCATATTCACGCTAAAACAATTGAAAATCATAAATTCAGGTTTCTTATAATACTTTGGTTTAGCGCCTACAAGCTTAAATAGTCCTAGCTGTGGCTTGATGTGTCTCACGCTGTAAGGCATAGAAAACCAGTAAAGTAACTACTATGCAGCAAGCTAAACTCGGATCTGTTCAGACGGGTTGTAAAAGACTCCCATCAGTGTACCTGTGGAAACGGAAATGAAGATGTTTTTCATTATTGTTGCGAGTGTCCTTTTCATATAAGTCAGAGTAAATACATTTCAGAACAAAATCATGTCTTCTGCACCATTTACGGTTTCAACGTTATTATTTGGGGTCCAAAACATGTCCCTCCAAGAAAAATGAAATGATTTTTGACGCAGTCAACAACTTTATCAAAACAACAGGTATACTGAGAGCAGTGAGGTAGTTCACACTATGATCAAAAACTTGAAACCAGAAATGTATCGTCTGTGTATATAGTTAGGTGAATGCGGACTGCATCGCTCCACCCTCTATGCCGCCACTGTATCTGTCCTGGTCTTGTGGCGCTCTTCCTTACAATGAATTGTCCCTTCACCTGCAATATGTGACATCTGTTCTTTAATCTATTTTTTTTACTGTGCAAGAGGGATTATATAGGACCCTGCCCTGTTTCCCAATTGTATCCTTACGGAATAATAATAATAATAATAATAATAATAATAATAATAATAATAATAATAATAATAATAATAATAATAATAATTATAATAATAATAATAATAATAATAATAATAATAATAATAATAATAATAATAATAATAATAATAATAATAAATGGAGCTTGGTATGCAACATAGACGAACCAGTGAACAGTTTATAAAGGACCTGCATACATGCATGCACGTGTATTTATAATTTTGTAATCACCTTGCCGTCAAAGAGTTATTGTGCCTGAATTCCTGTGTGGTTACATACCGGTAGTAATATGCACTTATCCCGAGGATCCACTGCTTAGGTCTTGCCTCCTTAAGTCTAGGTGATGCGGGATTTCTCCACTTTTCCACATATATATATTTGATGATACAGAATTGCAACCGAGCAGATCCTGAAAACACATCCCTATATATACTCATGCCAAAAAAAGGAGACGCTGTCGTTGGTAGAACATTTAGCAATTAAATAGCTAGTAAGCGCGGTGATTGGATAGTCTGTTATACCAAAGGAACCGTTCTTTTTGGATGATCCTCCTCTGTCAAACTGTGAAGTCTGCTGACAATGATCCGCACGTCGCGGTATGTTGGCTTCAAAGTGCTTCTACATGCTGTAAGTGAACGCATTCAAAAGTCCCTGTGAACCTCATTGCGAGACTCAGTGCTCACCAAAATTCCTAAAACTTTCCACAACAACCTTTTTTGTACTACACTCGATCAAGTATGAACCAATGTCGCTTGTCAGCATAGTCGTCTTTTTGGCTTTCCCGTGGATAAAAAATTCAGAGAAAGTCACTCCTTAAACTTTCAAAACGTTTATAAATCTCTATGCGAATCCATTGACATTTTCTCAGTCAAATGGGCAAGAATGGAAAAGAAAAATGTTTCAGATTTTAAAGGTTGGTCATTAAATGTAAAAAAAGTCATTAAAGATAAATTAGTCGCCCTCAAGACAAAAATAAGAAATTTGCATCAAGCATTTTTAAAAAGACAGAGGTCTCTATTTATTTGAAAGATATTGATGAAAGATTTGTCATTTGTCCTATAGATAAAGCTGGTAACAACTTTAGAATTATTTGTAAGAAATATTACATTGACGTTTTAAAGAAAGAACCAGGTATAAACAACAATTTAGGTATAAACAACAATTTAGGTATAAAAGGTAATCATGTTTACTTACCAGTGCACCAACATAAAGATGACATATTAAATTTTCACGAAAATTACATGTTACAAAATTGCAATATCAAAACATCTGATAAAGATCATTCACTTCCTTCAATATTCTGGATTCCTAAGCTGCATAAAAATCCTTATAAATCTCGATTTATAGCAGGCGCATCTAATTGTAACACTAAACAATTATCAGTGGAAGTAACCCTTTGTTTAATTACTATCAGAAAACATTTTCATAAATACTGTTCTGCAATTCAAAGGTACACAGGTATCAATTGCTTCTGGAGTATTAATAATTCTATGGAATTTATTTCAAAAATCAAAAATTTGAAAGCTAAGAGTATACATACTTTTGATTTTTCAACACTTTATACTAATTTACCTCTTCAAAAAGTTAAATTAATATTGGACAAAATAATTATCAAAATGTTCAAACATTCGGCTCACAAATATATAATTATCAATGTTTTTAATAAAACATCATTTTGGTCAGAAAAAATGAAGGATAATAATTTGAAATCTTACACTATAGGACAACTTATAGATGCAATTCATTTTCTTTTAGATAATACATTTGTTACATTTGGATGTCACATATTTCAACAAATAAATGGAATCCCGATGGGTAGTAATTGCTCTCCTTTACTTGCTGATCTGTATTTAACATGGCTTGAATTTGAATTTATGCAAAATGTAATGAAAACAGATTTTCACCTGGCTAAAAAATTGTCCTTCATTTCAAGATATATTGATGATATCGCTTGCCCAAACGTTGAAAATTTCTTCGAAATTGCAAATAAAATTTACCCAAAAGAAATTCCTTTAAAGAGCAATGATGTCGATCCTTATCATGATGTATTTCTAGATTTAGATATTAAGATAATTGATAATAATTTTGTGACTAAGATTATCACAAAGTAGATGATTTCAATTTTGAAGTTGTTAATTATCCTTTTCCAGATAGTAATATCTCGGTGAAATTGGGTTATAATACTTTTTTATCTCAAATATTACGTTTCAGTCGTGTTTCGGATAAATTTATTGATTTTGCATTTAGAGTTAAATTTACTTACAATAAACTTATATCAAGAGTTTATGAAACAAGGCTTTTGAAAAATATTTTAACACTTTTTGTTGCAGACATACAGAATTTGTTTGGAAATATGGCTTCTCCAATTTTAATACGTTCTGGCTCTCTATTACATCATAAATAATTGAAATGTCAAAAATTTCTTACATGCTACATAGTTATATTTATCTTATGTGTTTCTTACGCGCCAGATAGGCCTACATGACTTACATTAAGGTTTTTAAAATAATGAATTTTATGGTCTAATATCGACATGCCTGGTTTCCTCTGTGTGGAGTAGAAACTACTAGAGGTTGGGAGACTGCCTCGAGCTGTGTCCCAGCCGCAGAGGGTATCAGACATGTGTATTATTATTATTATTATTATTATTATTATTATTATTATTATTATTATTATTATTATTATTATTATTATTATTATTATTGTTATTGTTATTGTTATTGTTATTGTTATCATTATTATTATTATTATTATTATTATTATTATTATTATTATTATTGTTGTTGTTGTTGTTGTTGTTATTATTATTATTATTATTATTATTATTATCATTATTATTATTATTATTATTATTATTGTTGTTGTTATTATTATTATTGTTATTATTATTATTATTATTATTATTATTATTATTATTATTATTGTTATTTCCTAGCTTTACTTAGCAATTTATATATCTACATAGAATTGCTCATTTGTTTATATTTCAGATATAATTAGTAAGGTTTTAGTTAAAATATGAAAGAAAAAAGGTACATGAATAGATGAATAGTTGCTCCAAAAGGTACAGTGCCCCCCCCCCCCACCGCCCAACCCAACCCAACCCAACCCCTAACTTGTAATGCATCTTAGACGATTCGAGATTGAGAGTTAAAGTGCCTCATGACGGTAATTTCAGTTCAAGGTTTCCCACTAATGACCCGTTTGTTAATTCAATTGGCTTTTTTAAACCTAGAATTTTAAAAAAATTTACACTTAATCTTATGTAATTGATTCGTTATTAATACAGATCTACCCATTAGTAGTGATTTCATTGGCTGTGAAATACAGCGAGTTTATAATAAATAGGCCTATTTTTATTGCTGAAATGGGACAACGAAGACCTGACCAGTTTTCAGGTGTGACGCAATTAATAGCGTGACTCCTTTACGTCACGTCGTTATATTTGCGTTTTACTTGAACTTTGAAGTTGAAAGGCTGGTTTAATCAGTTTGATCTGATCAGTCCGTTAGGTAGGCCTCGTCGGGTCAGTTGTAAGACCAGGCGCTGTAGGTAAGTGTGGGATGCTTTATTATTTTATTATTCATTTTTGCTAGGCCTAATCATGAGTGTTAGGTGTAGTTTTATCCTATTTATGTCATGTGGGCTACGTGTTTAAGTAGGCCTATTAACTAAGGAACATCATATTCGATTTATTCCGTAATACATCAGCTCGGGATGTTTGTATTGGAAATGCAAACATGGTGCCGCCAGTTAGCAGAATGACTTGTCCGGGGATTAATGGCACCGAAACAAGTCTTGCGCTGGCTCCCCGCTGATGACCCGATTTTTTAAAGGCTAATAATGCCTAAAACTTTCTTCTAAATTTCAAATTTTATGAATATGATTTGTTCCTTTCATAAATTAATTTGCTATTATGATTTAGAACAATACCGTTTTTCAGTGAATGGTTCGGAATAGGACTTTGCTCTTACAATATCGGACTTGATAGTGTTCAAACGGTACATGGGCTTACAGAATTAGGTTTGTTAAGTTTCTCTTTGTATTAAACAGATAGGATTATGCCATAGGACATAATTATGTACCACTGAATTCAAAGGACAATTTGCAATAACACTTGCTTTTAATTATACAGTGTGCTAGTATTAATGTTATTTGAACAGTCTATATACCTTAAGCAAATAAAAACTGCTCTCTGTGGACCATTATATAATTAGTTTAATAATAATGTTCTGTTCCACAAAAAAGCCCAACACATTCAACATGCAAGCAATTATACTTGAACTTCGTGACCGAAATTATTGCGACGGAGACGCCCGTTAAACAAATCCAGTAATATATTTTGACTCAAATAAAGCATTTTGACGTTAGAACATGACATTATTGACACAACCTAACATATAGGTTTAAATAATCTGTGGCTGAAATGATTTCAAAGCTATTCGAAAAAGAAAAACTCAAAATTTACAGTCTCATGAAATGCTCAAATATTTTACCTCCGACTACTTCGGTACTCATATTTCGATTCTTGGACCAATCTTTATATTTTACGTTATCTGCATTCAGTTATTGTCATCAAACAAAATGTTGAAAGCAATTTATTGAAATTGACACGAAATTGACAAATTTCAAATTTGGTTAAATGCTAACAAGCAGTCTTTAACACATTTAAAAAACTAAGACAACTACATTTAAACTTGAATCTTATGGTCATCTATGTGTCAATTTAAGGAGTCGAATTTTACTTCTTTGGGCCGAGAAATTTATGAAAGTTTAATTATCATGGGCTCCACACATAAAGCAAATTGGGAATGACTTGCAAAGGTCAGTGGTATTATTTTCATCAACACTCCTTACTGTTTATTCACAATTTTCTCTTCATGCCTCATTGCCTTGAGTCTTCAGTCTTTACAAATATCATATGAAACTTCTGAGCCACTTCAAAATATAGCGCATAGATTTGCTTTCCCAAGCGATTTCTTTACATTTTCTACATGTCTGACTACGTCCTTTAAAACACAAAATTGATACATCTAATGTTTTTCCTATGTTGACTACCTGCCTTACCTTCACACATCTTCTCTTGACTATGTTCGAAAGCAAAATAAGTATATACTATATTATATCTGTTAAATTCACACTTTCATTCCCTACACGCATGGTCCTTAATCTCAATAATTAATATCAAATAGATAAGTGTTGTTATTATTGTGAATGTGTGAACAAGTCTTCCCAAAATGTTGGGGCTGCCCCCCAAAGGGGGGCTGCAAGGAACTTTATGCCTTTAAAGCATGTCGCTCGAGAGTCGACACTCAAGTGGTGGATATGTCGAGGGGTGTTCTGGAACAATATCGGGAATGAGCCAGTTGTGTTGCCCCCTCGATTTACAACAATGACTCCGCCCTAAGTCCCATACCAATTGTCACCACAAGAGTAAAATTCCGAAGACTTGTAAGTCTGTGTTCTTGATAATGAGTATTGGTGTTTATGGCTGCAAACAATTAAATGACATGCAACTTACCACACTCCTTGAGTCCATCTGTAGCAGTCTGTGGCAACTGTTCCCCGCTGTTGCTGTCATATACGGCCAGGTGATGATATAATATATAAGAAATATAATCTGGCCCATTCCTGGATCATTATTACGAATACAATCACGTTAAAGGTGATTTCAGTACAACCGTTATTTGAAGCGAAGCTTAGAGACGAAATCAATTTTCAACTTTGAAAATGAATCTCCCCAAATATGTGTCTCAGAAATAAACAATACATAATTCACAGTGTTTTAAAAAAGGAAACGACTTTTGTACACATTCTGAACAAAAAGAAAAATTGTATAAAGAGCCTAAGTGCTTATAACCTACATCCAAATTATTAAAATATACCAAGATGTCAGATAATGTAGAAACCAGTACAAAAATGCAAAATAACTCTAAAAAACCCCACCTTGGTGTCTCCGGAAAGATTTAAATTTTCTTGCGTCCTCCAAAATCTGGTTGTGATTCAGAACTCAAGAAACTCCTTTTTGGTTGCTGTACTTTAATTTTGCTGGCATTAAATAATTTACAGGTGCTACCGCCGGTATTTTTCCTCGTGAGGGCGGGTAGATATTTTCTACATCCATCATAATCATTTACCCATAGACGTTGCCAAGGTGGCAGTTTAAGCATTTGTTGAATTTAGCTCGGCAAAAGCGACAGGCGTGCGCAAGTGAGGTTCCACAGTCTGTAATACAAGACATCAACAGAAATCTAAAGCTGTCCTGAGCCATTATTTAAGTTTGATAATTAGCTGGGTCGTCCTGGTTAATAAAGGCCAAACAGCACGGAGATAAAAGTATTGCCGATCGAGAATGAAATGAAAACTTTGTAATCATTGTGCAGTCACACTCAATTTTCGGTAGTGCATTGCAAAACGAGGGGGGAGGTTTGTTTTCGACTCTCTTTACAACTATCGCTATGTGGGATCCTTCTTTGCCCTGATTGTACCTTCTATCAGGAGCATACCATTTCCACTCTTGTTGCTGCTTTGTGCCCCACCCAAATAAACATCAATTATTCTTTCACTTAGTGCTGGTATATCATACTTCCTTTTCGAGTGAATCTTCCTGATCTGTGGAGTTGGTATTCCAACACATCTCATTGGAATGCTAACTCCTTGGAATACCATCCTTCTTTCACTCACTAGTAAGTCTGCTGGACCTGAAGGGTCTTTTAAAAGGATGTTGGACCCTAGCAGGATATCATCTTCAATGTCAGCAACTACAATTGACTTGTTCAATTCAACTGCTCCCATTTTCACAGAAAGTGTGGCTTCACCTTTAAATTCAATAGGTCTCCCACCAGTTGATACTAGAGGTCTTGTTCTAGTTAATTGCAAATCTGGCCTACTCTCAACAGAGATAGTTTCAAATACTTTAGTGGCCATAGTTGTGAGGGTGGCACCAGTGTCGATGGTAATTGTCACTGGTAAACCTTCCACAGTACCCTCAATGCACATTCCTGCATACTGTGCTGGTTTTCTCCTTATTACCTCTGCATCTTCCGTCACTCCAACACTGCTATCTACATTTTGTTTTGGACACAGGGCACGAGAATTTGGGTCAGAACTTTGGCCTGTAAGTCTGGCCTCTTCTAGTTTACTGATTCGCTTGGGGTGTTGCCAAGTTCAACATTATTTGCCTGTCCTTGTGGAGGGATAGTTTGCATAGGGTGTGTAGAAACTTGTAATTGCCCCATAAGGATTGGATATGGGCAATCCCTGACAAAATGGTCAGTCAGACCACATCTATAACACCCTTGTGTCCTATTTCTGGGTCTCGGTGTCCCCCCTCCTTGGGCATCATTCCTTCTTGGACCAGTTTGATTTTGATTTCGTCTCTTCCCAGCATTTTCTAGCTTGCTTAAACGACTTTCAATTTGTTCAAGCAACTTCTCAGTTTTTTTTTATCAGGACCGTTCTTAGTTACTTCAACTGTATCTATGGTAGCTTGTTCATTTGTTACCTCATTTGAAGTTGCTACTTCATTGTTAGAAGTCTTTTTATTTTTCTCTGCTTTACTGCCTTTTGGGCGACCAGCTCTGACAAAATATTCTGTTTCTGAGTCAGAGCTGTGCTCAGCGATCATTCGGATTGCTTTCTTGTGTTTTTTCTCATTCCCTTCAGTCATAGATGAGCCACTGGTTTCAATAAAGTGCACTACTTCATACACTGCCTCATCTATATCCTGTGGTTCTTTCACATACTCTACATGAAAGCTAGCCTTCTCACTGCAGAGTCCTTTTAAGAACCGCTGCAGCAAGTCTTCCTTTCTTGTCTGACCATGGCGATGTTTGTATGCCTTATCATACAATTTCTTCAGTTCTGTATCATACTCTTCTACTGTTTCAGTAGATTTCTGGTCTCTATTGCTGGATCTACCCTGGTAGGATTTGGTAGTTTCAACTTTACGGAATCTGTTCTTAAGTTCCTTCACCAGGGCTTTGTAGTCTTTTCTCATTTTCCTGCTGAGTTGTCCATAGACAAATTCCCCCAGCTTGTCCTTGTAATCTGGGCAATAATTCATCCAGTTTCTCACTGTCATCCCAACCATGCCAACATGCTACATCTGTAAACCTGTTGAACCAAACTTCCAATGGTTCCTTACCAAGGAAAGCTGGTAGCATTGCTGTTTTTTTGCCACCTTCCTTTGTCTTCTTACTGGTCTAGTATCTTCTTCAGAAGACAATGAATTCCTGGTTGCCGGAGATTTTATATTATGGGAAGAACTGACACCTTCACTTGAGCTACCTTCTGAGCTCACCTCTGATTCTTGTGAGGTGCTACTGTCTTTCTCACAACATTTGACCTTCTCTAGGTGGTCTCTCCTTTTCTTACTGCTGCCTCTCTTATCAGTACCTTTTCCCCTAACAACAGCAGCAGTTGAAGTCTTGACATTATTTACCTGTTGATTTGGGGATTTAGCATGGTGACCAACATTGCTTGTGCTAATGTCGAAAACCTCTAATGCCTTTTCTGCAGCCTGTTGCACTGAAGCAAACATCATAGGATCCATCGCCCTTATGATTCTTCCATCACTTGCACCAGAATTTGAAATCTCATTCTGAGGTGCAATTGGTAATTGTACCAATGGCACTGGTGGTGCATTCTGGCTACCAGCACCAACATTTCTGGTTTTGGAGGATTCTGCTGTTTCCTATGAATTACCTCCCACTGTAAAACCACACATTGCATTTCTTTGCCTATTGGAAGGATAGGCTGGGTTATCCATCCTAGGGACACCTATCCCTGACACCAAAGTTGCTTCTGGTGGTGGTACACTTGGAATAGGTCGATTTATAGTTCTCAAAAGGCTAGTTTGAGTACTCAAAATTCCAGCGTCCTGATTTACAGTTGAAGGCTTGGCTATCCTGGAAGAGGGTAGCTCATTCAATATTCCACCATTTCTCTGCAATACCGAGTCATTTCCAGCACCCACAGGTCTTTGTAGTGCTAGGCTATACCCACTACCAATTTTCTGTGGCACTATGTCATTTCTAGCACCACCAGTTCTCTTCAGCACCAAGTTATTCCCATATTCTTCTATTCTGTATCTGACATATGAGTTCACATTGAATCTGGAAACACCCGGTGGGTATGTGAGGGTAGTGAACCCACCTGGTGACTGGGGATTTAGAGGTTGGACTATCATTCCCTTGTCCCCATTTTTGGACACTCCTGACTGAACAGGTACACTCCCAGAAGGCAAACTTTCCTTCCAGTTATTTTCAGTCACAGGCATATTGTGTAAATCTCCCTTTCTTATTACTGTCCTCTCCATCCCAGTGGTTGGTGACAATACAGTGATTGGAGATGTAGGGCTTAATCTGCCCAACACTGGATCTGAAGTGACAGCCATATCTAAACCCTGCCCAAATAAGGATGGCTCAGGTCCAGTTATGTCAGAGCTTGTAGCTGTAGGACTTACAAGTTGCTCCTCTCTCATGTCTGACATGCCTGTACCAACTACAGAGGGTTGGCTCACTTCTGAGGGAGTGCAGTACTTGGTCATATCTATTGCACTAGCCTGCATTCCAAGAGACTGAGTAACTGTTGAAGGCACTTCTCTGTCCCTCACAGTGACTGTCCCTTCCATCACTACCTTGGGATGATGCAGTGACTGATTTTGCTCAGATGCATGGTCATCCCACATCTGACTCAGTTCTTCCTGAGAGCTATCCCTGACAACAATCCCAGCTTCAGATAGCTGGTTCCAAGTGAGAGGTACATGAGTTTCCCTTGCTTCCGGCATACCAGCACCTGAAACCTGGCTCCACATTGGAGACACATGGGGCTTTTCTGTTTCCTGTAAGTTAGTTTCTGCAGACTGGTCCCATGTTGAAGGAACATGAGGCTTCCTACTCCTAGTTATGCCAGCCTCTAATGACTGGTCCTGCAGTGGAGGCTCCCTTGCCTGCAATGACTTGCTCCACATCAAAGGTATATGAGACCCCCTTGCCCCATTAATGCCAGACTTTGGTGACTAGCTCCATGTCAAGGGTACATGAGGCCCACTTGCCTCATTAATGCCAGCCTGTGAAGATTTGCCCTGTGTGGATGGGTCATGAGGCTCCTGCCTTCTGGGTGTGCCAGCCTCTAAAAACTGGCCTGTATTTCCCATTGCCAGAGGATAATTTTCCTCTCCAGTTGCAGTCTGTCTGCCAGATCTAAGCTTCATCTCATTCATGTTTGTTCAGGTTCGTTTCACAGTATATACTATACTGTGCTTAGTACACCACAGATGCACCAAACTTGTCAGTACATCCCACCGCTGCTACCAGAAATGTAACAGGTATGGTACCGTGAGTGTTACATTTGGGTGCAATGTCTTGATAGGTGAAAAATCTTCAGTCCTCTGGCCTGTTCTGCTGGATCCTCCTGCAAGATATACTGGTCTTCAACCCTTTCAAGGGGAAAACCTGGACTTGACCTCCCAGCATGGGAGGATTGAGGGTGATCATTAGCTCAGATGCTTATGATGCATGGTGCCACTCATTTACATATGGAAATACAAAATCATTACAATATATTTCTAGAAGGCAGAGATATAGGAACAAGGGATCACATATTATTACAAACATATGGGCCGTAATTCTGCTTTGGGAATTCTTGCATCTTACCCACAATATTTCTAATAATAGAATTTACAATTGTGCCACTGAAACAACACTTATATTGTAAACAGTGCTGTAACTATCTGCCCTCTACAGAGAACCCAAAGAACTAACAAAATACCATGTCCAGTAGGTGCTGCCATCTATATACAAATTTACTTACAGAATTACACAGTAACCATGTATCATGTTAAATTAATTAGTATGCGATTATCCCATTTCATCACAATATATATATATATTATACAGATATTAGATGGCAGGGAGTCCAATATAACATTTCACAGTCCAGTAAACTTCATATTGGATGACCCGCCATCCAACATCTGTTATATTCTGCAATTTGTATGATTTTCCTTGTATAAAATAGAAGTCTGAAACACTCTATAGTTTAATCACAAAATTTATTTCCCATTGAAATTCTACACATTTTGCCTGCAGCTAGGAAAAAGCCCCAGTGAACGTCATTTGTGTTATGACGTCATTTGTGTTATGACGGGGATCTCCTCGAGCTGTCCAGTATAGCGATCCGATATAATATTTACAGCGCAGGCACGTGGTACAAAAAGAAACACCTGATTTCCTACTAATAGACTAATGCAGAATATATATATGTATATATATATATATATATATATATATATATATATATATATATATATATATATATATATATATATGTATGTATATATATATATATATGTATGTATTTATATATATATATATATATATATATATAGAGAGAGAGAGAGAGAGAGAGAGAGAGAGAGAGAGAGAGAGAGAGTTATGTCTTGGGTGGTATAGGGGTAGATATTTAGTCAGCAGACCATCTTGTGGGCAGTCGAAAAATGCCCATAAACCATGTTTGACTTAATTTCAATGCACTACCCAGGGGGTTTCAGAAAAGGACTAATCTGCCCAGATATTATGGGAAGCTATAAATGCCCAGAAATCGTGGTAAGTTATTCCTGGTATATACTGCCCACGGTCCGGTTTGAGGATGATAATTGACACGCAGACAATGGGCATGACCTACAAACCGGCTGTAGGACCTATTCAATTGTATGTTTTTTGGTGGGCAGTGTATAGTTGACCATAAACCACCCAAGACAATATATATGTATATATATATATATATATATATATATATATATATATATATATATATATATATATATATATATATATATATATATATACATACATACATATATATACATATATATATATATATATATATATATATATATATATATATATATATTGAAATGAAAAGATGCATTATCAGTGTGTCTTTCCCTTAAATTACAGTACTTATGATACTTGGGCCATATTCAGTTTACTTGAGACTGGATTTCGTTTGGCAAAAGTGGATTCAACACTTGGGTATGTGGGTGAGCATTTTCATTTGTTTTTGGTTGAAATCATAATAAAGTTGCCTAAAAATTCTACTGCATAATGAATAGTTTTCTTGAAAGCAAAAGTGGTTTAACCAGTCACATCACTTTTGACCTCTCTGTACCGCACCATTTTGAGTTTCCAGCACAATTTGACCCAAGAGTAAAATTTTGCTCTGTTGGTGTCGATAATACCAGTGACACCATCTTCTCAGCAGGTGTCAATTTCATGAAACCATTTTCGTTTATATGGCAGAACAATATGCGCTTTCTGGAAACTGGTTCCGGTTTCCAAATAATTTTGCTGGATTGAGGAAAGTCGCAGTAGTTCCCACTATTGCACAACGTCAAAGGTAGCTTTACAGTCTGACCTCATTTTGAAACCAATATTGCGCTTCCGTGCAAGGGATCAATAATATTCGACTGTTGCTGTATAAATATACATGTAATCACTATTAGGTTATAATGCAATGTAAACATTACAATATCTCGCCCGCATGTTGGAATACCATACTGAGAATAATCTTGCTTATCAATGTTTTCAAAAATTCATTTTGACACTTCAGTGTAGGTCCAACTGTACAAAAAAGCAAAGTCATGCCACTTCAAAATATACTGGTTTTATTTGAGCAGTCCAGGGTCTATGTTTAGGTGCAAAAACTATATATACATGAAAAATTACAAAGTTAAGAAGCAAAAACTCTATTTTAATGGGACAAAGTCTGTTATGTCTACACAAACCAATTATAGTTTGTTCCGCTTGTCCAAAAGCCAAAATAGGTGTCGTAACCTGTGGGCAGACCAGTCATTGGTTTGCCACCAGTTGCATAAGGTAAAAGTTAACATTAACACCAGAACCGCCCCTCTCTGCAAAGAGGTATCCATATATTGCAGCATCCTTATTCAGCTGTGCGAACCAGTGGGTGAAGAAAATATGGCAGGCTTCTGCATAATGACAGTCGCGTAAACCAAATAGGCGAGCGGCCAGAGACCCATTTTGGAAAATTAAATTACCCCACCATACAGAAAGCTACAACATGATTTTTTTTTATCTTTAGGGTCCCCTAAAATAATTTGCCCTGTTGTCCTCAGTTACCCATGTTTGGTTGCCATGGAAACGCCATCTTTTAACATCACTTTTTTCGGCAAATAGTTCATTTGAGTGCCATCTGCTATTGCTTGTTAGCAATCTATCATATCTATAACTGCTTTCACCACATCAAACAAATATTAAATTAATTTTTTTCACACTAAGATAATGCTTCTCTGCTCCTAGACGGGTAATAAATGCTACAATGCGAAACTTGAAATGTCAAACTCAGGCTGAATTATAGATAGGACCATTTTACTTAAAGTCGTCAAAAATGTCGAAAAAGCAACGAGTGCCATGTGCTCTCCTTTTACCCCAGTATCTTATCATTATTTACATAAAAAGCTTATCTTCTTCTTTTCTTATGACTTAAATTGCACATTGTGATAGCATATGCCATACTATTTAGCACAGCAGAGCCACAGGAGAGTGAATGGACAGAACAAACCGTCACCGAGAGAATAGATGGTGGGGTATGCCACTCACCAATTACATCCTTTGGCATGCATATATGTGATCAATCACGTATATACCCATGCGTGACCTTCCACTCTCATCCGCCCGCCCGGGGGGCAAAATCTTTAAAATATCATTTTCTCTAAAATAAAATCGCTTAGTCGCTTGTATTGAAATTGCGAGGGGACACCTCTGGGGATTCCTAAATCTGAATTTGTTCAGCGAGTGGCACTGCTTTTTTTTCTTTTTCCTTTTTTGCAATTTTGTGTGTGTTTTTCTGCTATTTTCTACTTCTCCAGAAGTGTCCCTAAATCTGTTCTGAAACTTGGTGGAATTCTACCTCCTGGAAGGGAGAGGCAAAATTGTTGACCAGGTGGTGATGCTATAGACCCTTGAAAAAAAATTTTCAATTTCAACTTTTATCAGTTAATGCATTAATAACTGTTGGTTACAGTCTAGTTCAATGGGAATTATAATGGTTGTTCACATTGTCGACTTCTTCGAAAACATCACGAGCTTTTAGATTTTTATAATATTTTCCTCTTTTTTAAATGGCAAAATCATAAAATATCTTTTTTCTCTTTAAACCGCATTGCTAGTTGCCCCAAAATTGCGTTGAAAGACTTCTAAGTACCCCTTGACCAGGGTAGGACTTTCTAGAAGTTGAAGATCAGCCGAGAATGGGCTCATCACTTTTCTTTTCTAGCCCCGCTGACTTTTCAATCAGCTGAGTTTATAGGATGATCCGTCATCCGTCTGTCCTCAATTCACATTTTCGACTTGTCAAAAATCATGCACTTCCAACCTGGCGAGGATGTACGTTTGATCGGTTTCAACCACTTTCGTTTAAATGGTCATGCTCCAGTGATATTGAGATTTTTAAAAGGATTGGGGGGGGGGGGTTATGTTTTGAAAAATTCTTTAAAAAATCATTTACTCTAAAACTGTTTTGCAAATTCCTTCGAAATTGGAAAGGCACACTTCTGGGGACCCTTTTAATTAGTTGAATTAGCGGCATTACGTTTTTATAATCTTTAAAACGGATTTTTTGTGTGGTTTTACTATTTTCGACTTCTTAAAAGTGGTCACTTAAATTGTTCTCAAGTTAACTGGAAATATACCTTGTGGAAGGGTCAAACACAGTTGTCCACCAGGTGGTCATGTTCTTTATTTCTGATTTTGAACTTTTTTTAATATCGATATTTGTCAATTTATTAATACATTCCCTTTGACTATTATTTTGTCAATGGGAATTACAAAAAGAATTTATTTTTTTTGGCTTCTCCAAAAATCTTCCGCTAGATTCACTTACAACCTGGTGGGGATATACCTTGGGAGGTTTCTTCCATGTTTGTTCAAATTATTACTCTGCAGGGATTTTTATCTTGTTTACATCTTTTGCTCCTTTTTGGCATTTTTTTTTACGGAAACCGCGTCACCAATTGCTTGAATGCTTCGCATTTGCAAGGGGACACTTTCAATGATCCCTACACCTTTATTTATTCACCAGGTGATGATACGACTCTGCTCCTTCTACTTCTTTTTATTATTATTTTAAGTTCAACTGACTTGTGAGTCAGCTGAGCTTATCTTATGGTTTACCGTTCGCTGTCCGTGCGTCGTCCGTCAACATTTCCATTTTCGACTTCTTCTAAAATATAACGTCAGCCAGATCCACTTCAAACTTAGTAGGGATGTGCTTTGGGTGCGCCTCTACCATGTTTTACGCTCCAGTAATTTTTTTTATATTTTTTATGATAATTATCTTTGTTCTTTTGGGGGGTCAAATCTTTAAAAAATCTTCTACTCTAAAACCGCTCACCTAATTACTTTCATATCACATAGGAACACTCCTAGGGACTTCTAAGTTCCTAATTTGTTCCCCGGGTGGTGCAGTGAGTTTTTCCCATTTTTTAATAATTTTTGGCGTGTTTTTTGCTATTTTTGACTTCTTCTCCTGATCCGTCTCTCGTATAAAGGTGAAACTTTGTGGATAAGTGCCTTGTAGAAGGGTCAAAAATGGGTGTTCATAAGGTGGCACTGCTGTGAATTGCTTTGATTTCACACTGGGTCATATATTTTTTAATTTGTTCAGTACCACCTGATATTTGGCAAAACCGTAAAAAATCTTCTCTGAAATCCTTTGGCCAATTGCTTAGAATTGGACACTTCTGAGTATCCCTAGATCCTAATTTTTTTAGGAGGTGGACCTCTGATTTAAAAAAAAAACAACTTTGTAAAATGATTTATGTGTGTTTTTGTTATTTTCGTCATTTGCACCAAACCGTCATTTAGATCATGCTGAAACTTGGTGGAAATGTTCCTTGTGGCAGGGTCAAAGAACCCTGTACACTAGGTGGCATTGAGCACTACAGTTTGTTCATGAATGGTCAGCTGAGCATAGGACTATCAAAATCCTTTTGTTTATGAGTTTTGTGTGTTTTCGCTATTTTCGACTTCTTCTCCAGAACCGCCACTCAGATTAAGCTGCAAATCTAATAAAATCTCCAAAACCGCTCGCCTGATTGTTTTAATATCACATGGGGACATCGCTGGTTCTTACTTTGTTCAGCACCGCCTGATTTTTTTTTTTTTTGGAAAATCTCAAAAAGTCTCTAAAATTACTTGGCCAATTGCTTCGGAATTGCATGGGGACACTCCGGGTAACCCTAGAACTTAATTTGTTCAGGAGGTGGCGCTCTTTTGTTTTCTTTTTTTTAATGAATTTTTGTTTGTTTTTGCTATTTTCGACATCTTCTTTAAACCGTCATTCAGATCATACTGAAACTTGATGGAAATGTTCCTTGAAGAAGGGTCAAATAAAGCTGTTTACTTAGTGGCATTGATCACTCCTGTTTGTTCATGGGGGGTCAGCTAATGACAGGACTGTCACAGTCCTCTTGTTTTGTAGTTGTGTGCGTTTTGTTTTTTCGACTTCTTGCTTCCAAACCATATGTTAGATTCTCTGAAAACTCAATACGGATGTAACCTTCTTAATATCAACCAAATTTGGTCACTACATGATGCTGCTGTTAGTTTAATGATTTTCAACAAATTAACGAAATTACAAAAAAATAGAAGGGGTGTGTGAACATATTACCATTGTTACACTAGATATTGCAGGGAATCCTACAATAGTGGTGACTATAATATAAAATCACCATATTATTATCAATAAAGCTCTAAAATTGGCTTTCACGGCTTCAATACAGTACAATGTACAAAAAATGTAAAATTGTGACAGTAAATACATACTTGTATGTATGCTTTGTTTTCTTCCCCTTAAAACAACCAGAAGTAAGGACACCATGCCGAAATATTATCTCCAGAAGCTAAAGATACAATTAGGACCTGTTGAATATTTCTGTACGGTGGGGTAATTAAACGCCTAAAATATAGCACCTTTTGGGAGTTGGCCGCTCACCTGCAAGGCAATGCCCGGCGGTGTGAGGAGGATCCCAGCATGCCACCATGGCTAAAGAGCCCATGACTATACCTTGTCCAAGCTATCTGGTAGACTAGCTTTAAAAAAGGCCTTAAATGATGTTGCACTTCTCCATGCGGATAACTGATCTCTTTTTGGGTGCATGCAGGCGAAACAATTCAGCAAAATTGACAATAAATTATATTCCCTGCCAAACAGAGCAAAAATAGGCTTATATATATACATATATATATATATATATATATATATATATATATATATATATATATATATATATATATATATATATATATATATATATACATATATATATATATATATATATATAAGCCTGTTTTGCCTATATAATAGATATAACTATATACATATATATATATGTATATATATATATATATATATATATATATATATATAAGCCTATTTTTGCCTATAATATAGATATAACTACACATATACGTATATATTGCGTTCCGAATTGAAATTTCGCCAGTCGATAGATGCGATGTACATGTGCCAAAATCAGCAAAACTTCTAAAAATTGAATGTCAAAAAGATTTTAGTGTATCTCGTGTCGTTAAAGTATTTTTTAACTCCTCTGCGTATAATACAGACGCAAATGTATGAGAAACTTTCAAAAGTCATTGATGCATATAATGAGTAAAAACTGCAAACGCATTACACCTCGGTGTACAATAATTTGAATCAGAAACAATTTAGGGCAAAATATATATAATAATATATATTTGACATATTGAAATCTATCGGGTTAAAGTCCTTTTGATTGAATGGGTACCACATATTAGAAAGTTGATGTTTAGGGTAGTTAAAAATGATATTTAAAAAAAAATTGTTAAATTTCATTTTCAAACAGTATTTATTAGCTGTAAAAGTGCGCCACATTTGCGACAGGAAAGCACGCGAATTTGCTCCGATCATCGCTCGATAAGGGAGAGCGTTACTGACGTCACAAACACAACCCGCTGGCCATGGTGTATGTGTTCTAAGCCAGAGTGCCTGCAGTTTGTCAAGAGTTATGCCAAATACAACAGACCAGAGTGATTCCGGAGTGTATGTATTGAGATTTTCATGTACGTGGTTTGATGATAATGAAGAAGAATCAATAAGCAAAGCTGAAGCAGCGGAGGAAAAGATCATATAGCCTTACACACATGAGGGGCCGCCCAGAACCCTACCGTCACCATTACTGCACTGAGTGCAGCTCTGGTAAGGCCAAACGATCCCAACTTGCCGTCTGGCCAATGATAATTCGTTGCAAGAGAATTATTTCCTATTACAAATTACAAGATTCCATTTGACAAAAACAAGCATGATTGCAATAAATTGGAATTTCCGTCAGGATGGGCCAGGTCTTGTAGTGTTTCGAATTTTAGCATTCACGGAAACAGCTACGGCCTATACCTATGGTATGTAAAAGTCGGGTCAAATGGTCAATTTTCCCTTCCCATCTGTTTGGTCTATGGATGATAAAATAAAAGTTTGTACTTATGAATAGCTTTAAATATTGATTAAATACAAGTTTGTATTTATGAATACCTTTCAATATCAGAACTCCTACCCGGCAGTAACCTCGCGACCCTTGGAAGGCAGTAATTTACATTTCTGTATGCATCATCATCGGTACACGTATTTATGATATCCATTATTTCAGATCTTATCCATTATGTAACAATGGTATATATTTTCCTGCGACTGTCTTATTTTCTGGGTCTATATTAACGACAAAGGTACAATGAGATGGAATTTTGTACACCCCATTATTGGGAGCTAGCCGTGGAATGTCACAAGCAGTGAGACATGACTGAAAAAGATGAAAGGCCAGCCGCCCACTGGTCTTGGCAGTTGCGTAAATGAGGCGTGAATGTGGTAGCTATCCAAACAAGTGTGATCTGGTTATGGGATTAGACATTTCGCAATATACAGTAGAACATACACATTACAGTGGCCAGCTAACTCAACCTGTTCAGCCCTAGACATGGGTATGGAACAAGAGCGGTCCTTGTTTGTCTGTGCTTTCCATCAATTGAATCAAAATGCTTAAACACACTAAAGTTTTGTTACATTATTACTTTGTAACAACATCCTAGACTGGTGTTGTCACTGTGATATTCGATTGATAATTGTGTGATACATTGTAACAGTCGTTCAATTATAGACCTATATTTTGATGTAATGCAAGCTTTGAAATTACAATCATACTGAAGAGTAATTTGCAAGTACTGTAAAAAATAATGAATCACTATTTCTGGTTTTATGAGTAATGCCTAAATTGGCTAGTTCCATGAATCCCTCCATTGGCCAGCGATGGGAACCCATTAGGCAAGAGCAGCAGCTTTTTCTTGCCAAACCTATCCCAAACATCGTCATATTTGACAAATCCAAGTCACTTTCTAAAAATTGTTCCCTGCATAGGTTAGATCGGTTCTCAGGCCTTTGCCACTTGTCAATGTAAATCTTGTCTGTATGGGTCCACGCTCTCCGTAATTTCAGGTCTTTGGGGGAATGTAAACAAGCTGTAGAACTTGCATCGCTACAATTAACAGCAACACACTGACCCATCCTGGGCAGGAACAGGGACGGAAATGAATATATGTCTACATGCATTTTTAATCTTGTGATAAAGGGTAAATAAATATGTTTAAACCAAGTGACACTTGACAGCCATGGCTCGCTAGCATGGTCGGAGTCTTCCCAGGCAGCCAGCTGTGTTGCATTTGTGACTTTACAAGCCTTTCGCTCCTTGTGGATGTCGGAAATGAACGGAAAGCGACGATTGAAGGCGCAGTGAGTTTTAAAATAGAAATACGAATAAAAGTACTATTTTACATCCAAATTTTTAAAGGGCACCGTATGGTGAGAACAACCCATGAGTCACCCATGTATAAAATTTGAATATGGTCAATCAAGAGGACCTAAGTTTGGAGCCAAGCAAATGCAATGCCAGTGACTCCAAAATGATGCTATTTGTGAAGATGGAAAGCAGGGTCAAAAGTGGCAAAAATGCTTGATAATCCACATAAAGTCACCGGTAATTCCCCCGAGTAAAGTATATTAATAATTATATCTATAAAATACAAAGAAGCATTCTTCATAAAGGGTAATTTCTTTAAAAAAAATGGGGACTTCAAATATATATTTCATATGAAGAAACAAAATGATAAAGTTGGCAATAAACAACTCATTTCTAAAGTTTTATGGATGGCAGGAAAATAGATAACGGAAAGGACATACCTTGACCGAGTAATGTAAACTGGAGAGGGTGAATCATATTTAAAGGGTTGATAAGTCTCTTTGGTGAAAATGGGATGCACAAATGAAAATATAAACAACTTTGTATTTTAATTTATATATATTAAATCTATATATTCTGGATTGCCTAATAGTACATCAAGATACTAAAACGTTGGCTCTCTTGATGTAGGGACACAGCAGACTAACCTTTACACCTGTCAGTTGATGTTTGGTGGGAATTCAACTGAAAAACGCATATTATGTATTATATTTTCCAATGGCATAAAGCGATTTGAGTTCAATTTCAAATATCTTATAAAATGTCAAATTAATATGGTACGAATATGTTCTCACAAATCAATTGCACACAGGTTCAGAGATTTTACCCGGAAATCAATATGAATGCCTCCTGTAATAAGTGTTGTCTTGCTTTAATCATTAACGCCTAAGACCCACATTGTTACAGTGAATGAACGGAATTCGGAGTACAAACACGAACATATGGAGTAACTCACCAAGTGAAATTTACAGAATAAGCATTTTTTTTTTATTTGCGACATATTCATGCTCAAAGCTATGGCTGGCTTAAATTAAAGGAGCTGCTAAATATCACATGTTTATATAACTCTTTGATTTATACATAAACATGGGTGAAGTTCAGGTCACAATTCACATCCCGTAATGATATAACGTGATAGGCATAATACATGGAAATATTAATGCTCTGTTAAAAAATGTTAGGGGTAATGTTAAACAGTCATGCACAAAATATATATTCATTGTAATCCCCTAGCATCATCCAATGCTTGAAGTGATAGTTTGGAAGTTCGACTGTAGGTTTTATAGGTATCAATTGGCTTTTAACATTTGGGAATCATGAAAACCCAAGCGGTAACGATCAAAATTACAGTTAAATCAAGCAAGCACATTAATGCATTGGTTCAGGTTTGCGTTTTTCTACAGCAGACCTAAACTACTACTTTTCCCCACAACATAATTATGCACTCTTTGCTAGATGTGAAATCTTTGTTTTTGATAAAGCTGCTTTAATATCCTGGCTTATTATATTTGATTTACCGAGCTAAGCAAAAAGGAGAATTAGAAATATATAATCTCAAAACTAAGTACATTGTACACCCTTTCGATTTGTTCTTGATGTGTCAAGCCAAGATAGGCATGTTTTCTTCATGCGTCTCTCTTTATCCGTTCGCTAATGCGTCCATTATGTCCGACCAAGATACCGCAGCAGCTGGTTCACGGCTGGCGTCATAGTTTGCTCCAGCAAGAGGGGGTAAAGGTGGCAGATCCAGCGTTACGGTCACAGCGACCATTCCCATCAGGACTAAGAACAGCATCCACATGTTCATTGTTAACGGTGATCTGCAACAACAGCATTCAGTACTCTGTTATTATTAATCTTTTATTAAAACTCCCGGAAACGGGGAAGTACATAAATACCATTACATCTAGATATACAATTACAGGACAAGAAAACATAAAATAATAACACATAAAATAACATGGCCAGAGAGCCCACAGAAAAGACCCACAGATACCAGGAAACACAACCGTAGAGCTATAATTATACCTGTATGACACAACATGGTCAGGACCTCCCCCGGGGGGAGGGGAGGGCTGGGCTGACCCGAGGATCCAACCGCCCCAAGTCACACAGATTGGACACTCGGGCCGACACCCCACCATAAGGGAGGCCAGACAGAATGCAGTCAGAAAGCACTTGTTAACAGTCGCACCATGCGATGGTTCCAAGAATTCTGAAGATTGAATTTCAGACCACAAAGTAAGTATTTTAATGTATCGGTGAGCCCGTCAGGGGTCGCAACCAAGGCCAGAACAGGGACCGTCCGTTGTCGAAACACTGAGTGGAGGGGTATTTTCTCCTCCAGCATACGGTGGCAAAGCGAGCCCGGTATGGACTGTCCGCTTGTAAAATACTGGGATAAAATGTGAAAAAATATTGAACGGGCAGGCGAATCTATCCTGCTGACTCTATAAATTAGTGAGGTAGTATCTAACTTTATTATATGTGAAACAGGTGGGATATTTAAAGCTTTCAACAGGCGGGAATGACGGTGACGTTTTCTAAGACCTTAGCAGCCCTTAACAAGGGTGCCTTGAGTAGATTCCAGTTGAGACAAATTACTTTGAGATGGTATAAACAGTGTTCATTCCGAATGTGAGGCAGGGAACACCTACCGTTTTCCACAGGTATGATTTGGCCTGAGAGTTCATACCGGGGTAGCTCATACCTGCATTAGCATACCTAAAAATAGCCTGCCTAGAGGCGGCACATCTCTTATTAACATGGTTGTTGTAATGACCTCTGGAAGAAAATGTAACACCCAGAATCTCCAACTCTTCCACCGTGTCGAGTTTTTTCTGTCCCAGAGACCAACAATTCGAGGGAGATATACCTGGACGAAAAAGGTGACTCCCACCTACAATCATACACTTTGACTTGGAATGTCCAAACGTAAACTGCCAGTTATAAGCATAATCGTTGCATATATTGATTAAAGATTGAAGACCCCACACGGTTGACGAGACCAGAGTAATGTCATCAGCATAAACAAACCAGTTATATTTTACACCACCGATGCGAACTCCATAATTAGCCTCCTGCAGTTGACACAGGAAGTCATTAATAAATAAATTAAAAAATCTAGGTGACAGAGAACTTCCCTGACGGGTACCACGGGTAACATGGAAACGTTCACTGCAGTTACGATTCCATTTGACAACTGCAAACATATTACTGTACCATTCATATAAAAACAGCCAGTCAGTGACTTCAATAGACCCCGTAATTTATAGAACAGACCACAATGCCAAATACGGTTAAAGCATTTTTCAGCATCCAAGCTGCCTATAAAAATGGGAGAGTGTTTGGCTTTATAATATGATATGATGTCATTAAGCATAACCGTACACATGTCCGTTCCCCGTTTCCGTCTAAATCCAAACTGGTTTTCAGAGACATTATCAGGTACATGGATTGAAAATTCTGTAAATTTAGAGTAAATTGAACAAACCGTAATTGGGCGGTAACTAGAAGCACTATTTTTGTTGTCACTAGCCTATTTGACCACACCTCTGTATTTTAATCTGTGATAACCTTTTTTCAAAAGCTTATGGCCTCTGTCATTTTATAGGTCCTTTTGCATCTATAATTATGTATCAAATGTACTGATATGGCTTTCTAGTAACATAATTATTTGCATTCAATATATGTGTATCAAAGGCAGTCTTCCAAAGCGTGATATTCCATATCTTTCCAAAGTGGAACACTTCCTTCTAGCACAAATAATCTTCAAAGAGACAGATGATATTTTTTTGCCAGCGTGAACCAGGTACATCTTTACTTACCACGTTTATCTGCTCAGAGGAGCTCCAGTATAAACGGGGACGACAACCAACATTCACTGCAGACTGGTCACATAAGGTTACCTTTATAGTTCCACACCTAATGTATATAATTATTCAAAAGACTGTTACAGCTAAAATTTATATTTTGGTCACATTTTAGGAACAGGGGTTTTGATGTGCAGGTATTCATACGTACGAAAAAAACCTCAGTTTTTATGAACACTTGTATGCAAATGTATGTATTGTATGCATTGTTTTCTTTACGGTAAATCCATACTAATGAGTCATTGGCATCAAAATTCCACATGCAAGTGAGGCAAACGTGATTCTTCTGCTCAGAGAAAACGAAGGGTAATTCCTTTCTGGGGTTTTGTATTTTTATTTTGGGGGTGGGGGTGGGCGTGTGGGGAGAAGATGAGTCAAAGAGAATGCTCAAAAACGCCAGCAAAGTACATCAGATTCATGCCAAAATCAGCAATAATAATTCTAGGTTATGGAAAGGCTGTCATTTCAGTCGCAATGTTTTTTTTTTTCATTGGTCTGTGTTTATTTCACCTTTACCGTGAAGAGACGGGGACTTAACCATAGCAGAAAACCAAACTTGAATTGGCAGCGTCTTTAAAATATAATAAACCTACCCCTTCCCCCACAAGTGCAGGAATCTGTAAATGGTCTTCCTATTTTATGGAATCCCCCCGCCCCGCCACGCCCTCCCCCAAAATAATAATTGGAACTGGGAAGGCAATTTCCCAAACATGAAAAATTTTGCAATTTTACAACTTTGCAAATTTTGTATTTATCTTGCTCTTTGTCTGGAATATTTTGGAATGATATGTATTGTAACATTATTTTCAAGCACAAAGCATAAATGTAGACCATTGTCCACTTATAGCCCCAGGTTCCTTTCATGTCATGTCCCATGCCACGATCCCACCTTTGTTGAGCAGATGCCTCTGATTAATAAGATTATCACACATTACCTTTAACGATATATCCTATGCATACACAAGGCAAGGCCCCACGTGCCTTTCATGTCATGACCTATGTCACGATCCTGGCTTTGTTTAGCAGATGCCTTAGATTAGTAAGATCATCACACATATCTTTTAACTATATATCCGATACATAAACTGCACAAAGCATGGCTTATCATGAAAACTTGCAAACCGATAATTCCCTCGATATATTAGGCAATTGCCCCAGGAAAATGCGACATGCAGATCATTTACAATCTTTCAATTCAGCATATAACTTCTGTGTTTGCTGCTGCTTATATTCACGTTGACAGTCTAAGCTTCAAACATTTGACACTAAAAGAGTTAATGAACCCTAAGGTTTTATGTGGGACCTGGAAACTAGTGTATATATATATATATATATATATATATATATATATATATATATATATATATATATATATATATATATATATATATATATATATATATATATATATATATATATATATATATATACTGCTAGGAAAAAAAATGCCATCCCCATTTTCAACATTATGCACATGCTATGGCTATGTGTGTGTGGAGTTTGTTTACTTCATGGTTGTCGTTGCTCTTTAAATCATTTATTTTATTTATTTTTTTTTGGGGGGGGGTCTTAAAAGAACTTATTTGGTTGTTGTTGGGAGACTGCTTTTTCAATAGCAGTGAGACTACCGAGTGAGCTTGGATCGGCCTTGGTACGATACTTGTCAGTCTAATGAAATTTGATTCCACTGTACTGTGAGCCTCTGTGCCAGTTGGTCTAGTGGGGTTGTGGGATCTTGATGCTCATCCCTAATTCAACGGTAAAGCACATCCCACAAATGCTCAATGGGGGACAGGTCAGGAGAACTGGCTGGCAATAATATCTTGGTGCTGTAGATACTGCATGCATTCGTCAAATATGGGCATGATCTCGTCTATGCAGTGATGGCCTGTTTGTGCCCCATGCGCTCTGATGAGAGTTGTTTTCTCTGAAACTGTAATTGCCCAACACATCATGACATTACATTCTGCACAGTGGTCGTGTTCACCCATACATCCTTCTAACAAATTCTTGTCAAGCATTCGTCGAAACCCTTATTCTTCCATCGTGGAAATCCAGGGAACATCGGGATTCATCTGATCACATCAATCTGTTCCATTGAATTATGGTCCAGCCTGCATGTTCTTCACACAACTGCACCCACTGTGTCTTGTGTGCAGGACTGAGAGAGATGCAAATGGTAGGGGGTATTTCCTCAGTTTCGCTGGCACCAGTCTGTTGTTAATGATAAACTGTGATGCTCTGATATGACAGGGCTAACCTCATGGCTGACAATGCCTCTTGGTAGAAAGTAACCTGTGCTTCTTCACATACTGGATCAAGTAATGGTCATTCATCCCGTTTGACAGGCTTGGATCTAGCCTTCCTTTTGCATCTTCTGGTTTCCTGAAAATGGCCCTACCACCTTTATACCGATGGTATTAAACACCCCATCACCCTGGCCACCTCATTGTAGGAAAGGCAAGCTTTCAACATCCCAAATGAGTCTGCCCCATTAAATTCACACAGTTGTGAGTGACCCGTGGGCCACGGCATTGTGGAATCACATTGATCCCAGTAGTGGTATGGCTCTGTTATAAAGCCTATAGACACCCCGATACCACATACACTTTTTGCACCTTTTTGGCTGCAGGATATTTCTATGTCTGTGACTGCTCAAGCAGTGTCCATGTGAGACCCATATTTTCTCTATAGAGGCATATTTAGAGCAGCTCATGTCAAAATGTCAAACCAGTGGGGGTGGGGTTTTTTTTGGTCCCACAGTATATATATATATATATATATATATATATATATACAACCTTTGGCACAAGTCGCCAAGCTGAAATGGGAGACACACATATCCACACACACATATGTGTGTGTGTGTGTGTGTGTGTGTGTGTGTGTGTGTGTTTGCATGCTTGTGTATTTGTATATTTGTATATAGTGTGTATGTATATAAGTCTGTGCTTTTGTAAGTTACCTGACATATAGGTAAAACGTTCTCTGATCTCATGTTACCTGCTGTATTTACTTCATAATTTTATTCAAAAGAGGAAAGTCTGCTTATCTTTATTGTGTGTTTTAACACGTATACAGACATTATAATGTGAACTATTTACTGATCTTCAGATTGTCAACAGGCTTGCTAAGACATATGGGAGGCTGAATCCCTTAGGTCAGTGATAACCAGTCTACTATTGAATTCACAAGGCAATGCCACCAATTGGGATTCATGGGCCTAAAAATTATTAGCTCTATGTTAATTTTTGTCATATAATTCGTCACTCGGTGTTTCAATTTTACGAGCACATGGCTTCGAACGTTGTTCAACAGATCCATGGATGCTTTGAAACAAATACCCTACTAGTTGGTTTATCCTAAATTTAGAGGATCAAAATGATGATCACGACTTAAAAGGAGATTGTATAGTTATCGAAATATAGTCAGGTAAAAGAAAACCAAACCACAACATGTGTGTATCAAGTTTTTAAAATACCACCAAGTTTGTTTTAATCACTCACATGTCATGGCTGCCTTAGTCGATGGGCCATACATAACAGGAAATATGCAGTTGCTCTCCAACATCAGAGAGCTAAAATTCTTGCTTATATTTTCCTTTTAGATTTAACAAAGTGCACTGCAATGTAAAGACAGTAATTCAATGACAAGGGAAACATAGAGAACATAGAGATAAAGTAAAGGTTAGCTTGAGATTCATTATGAGAGACCCTGACAATAAACCTTTCATGCGGGGTTGCTTATGATCAAGGGCTGCAATGATACTGCTGATGGGAGAGTGCAGACACTGATGAAACAAGAAACGACGTCAATTATACAACGTTATGACGACGATAAAAAGTCATCATTTAGATAATATTAACATCAACCTACATTGCTATAAATCCTACATCATCAGATGAGTATGTTTTTGTTCATAATGTTTCATGAAATAACAAGGTATGTAGTATTGTCAGAGGTTTTTATACAATCCTGTTTCAATTTTGCCAGGTTTTATGCATGTAATACATAACGAGTAAACTGATATCACCAGTAATACCAAATAATATAGTCTGCCGCCGAAGATGCATGACGATCATACATGTACGATGATTACCTTGATTGCTACAATATATTAGTTGTGTCAAAACTGTATCATTCTGCAGTACTGTAAATGTAAATTTTAATTCCTCATTGATTTTAATTTTTCGCATTTTGCAAGCATGTTAGAACTATGAGGAACTTTGAAGATACCAAAAATTGATGACTCTGAATGTTCCTAGATCTCGTGTCAAATATACGAAATTGAATACCACACAAACATAAATAACGCAGAATAAAGTATTTAATATGACATATTTTACAGCAGTTATACCCAAGTTTCTTAAATGAATGCCTTTCCATCATGAAAAAATAACAAGGCCCTGATATTTTTTGAGTGCATGAGCCATATATTGAAATGTATATTTGGTATTGATATATCTCTCAGACCCTTTTGCATTAAATAAGCTCGATATATATCAAATACGATTGGAAACACATATAGGGGAACAGGAAGTTTTCGTTAATCAAAGTACCAAACAGCGACAAGTCTGACAAATATGTGCAGAGTATGGCATAAATCAGTTCAGTGTTGCACGCTGAAACATGCAACTATATTGCAAAACAAAAGCATTTTTTCCCTTTACCGTCTCAAATGACTCTACTCCATCAGCAGCAGCCACAGTTTGGTAGCAAAGGAAACTGTGACTGTATTGATGAATTAATAAATAGTAAAGTAAGGGTCAAGGGTATGCCATGGAAACTTACTGATCAAGAGTCTTGTATCATTGTGTCTGTCGAGAACTTAAGATTTCAGATCAGATATGGAAAATGTATGACACATGTCTCTTTGGGACAGCTTAAGGCAGTGTTCTTATTCATCATAGGAATTTGTGTAAATTAAGATATTTCTTTTTACAGCATAAGATATAATATAAACCTATGTTCAGCTATTCACACTAAGAACAACTACTTACTGCTCATGACATATTATAGGCATATGGTTTTGCCGAAAGAGAGGCAATGTGTTAATATGGCAAAGATATTTCTTTTTACAGCATAAGATATAATATAAACCTATGTTCAGCTATTCACACTAAGAACAACTACTTACTGCTCATGACATATTATAGGCATATGGTTTTGCCGAAAGAGAGGCAATGTGCTAATATGGCAAAGATAAAGGTACAGATTGTATGACCAGTACTTGCATTGCTCTCATAAGCCAAAGTCTAAACTACCAGGAACGATAGTCATACAGTATAAAAGCAAAGCAATCTTGAGCAAATTAAGGTCTAGCAATACTCAAAGGTGTTTGCAATTATAAAGCAATTAGCCTGGCGGTTTCAGAGAAGATTTTTTTTGAGATTCGGCAAGAATAAACAAAAATCATAAGAATATACAAAATGGAGCGTAATCAATTGAAAATATTTGGTGGAGGGCCAACCAACCTGAGGGTAAATCCTTACCAACCAAGAAAGCAATCTAACAAATAGTATTAAAGAAGTGGGGAAATGAACATTGTGGAAGAACAGATGGTGGACCATTATATAACTACTGCTGACGAAACAGCTGAGACAAAAATAGTCCATTTTTAAATCAATGAAGTATGACTATTGCAAAGAGAGTTGGCATATACCCACCAAAGGTGCATCCATCAAGTTTCATGCAATACTGAGCTCCACCTGTTGAACACTTTAAGGAGTATGGATCCCAGCAAGTGTCTCTAAGTACATTTGCAGTAGATAGCGTGATGGTTTTGGATAAGAAGAGTGTGTTAACATTTCGTCAAATAAACTTTAAAAACCATACATAAACGGAAGTACTGGGGCATATCCACTTGAACAATCCTGATAAAGACAAATGCATGGTAGATACCCACAAAGCTTGCAGTGTATATGGACAAAGGTTTTGGAGAAGCTGGCTAGAGTGCAATTGTGGTCAGATGACGGACCATGGACAAAGACTCGTCCTATTATCTCAGCTCGCTCACAAGTCACTTATGTGTTTATCTTGTCAGTACCTGTCTTTTTTATGTGTACATATACACTTACGTACTCAAAAATTTAAAAATAGCTTAACCATAATAAAATGATTATCTTTTAATCATGACTTGACTATGGAATAATGTGGGATATCGAAATTGTTATACAACTGGGCTACATGGTAGAAATGCAATAAGAAAGAAAAGCAGTTCTTTGACAGTAACGAAAGTAGATGGTGATGAAGGAATATTTATTTGAAGATTCATAGGATATCAAGCAAAGATTTTATCAATGTTACATTAAAATGAGTGATCCCAGTGTAACTTTGCAAAAATTAAGTGCAAAAGAGATATAGCTGTACCTTGCTTTTATTACAAACATCTCCCTATCTGCATTATTATCATTTATGTGGTCTAAAGTAATTTTCGGAGACAAAGTGGAATGTGTGATAAGGCTAATAATATAGGTAAAAATATATGGAGAAAAATTATTTTCATGTGTGCCCAGATAAACATTGTTTACACAACATAATGATGCACACTGATTCTACGAAAAGTATCCGTATTGAGGGAAATTCAGCTAAGTATGGTGCCTGTTTTATTTATGCACAATTATTCAATTTAGTAAATGCAGATTTCATGCAAATCAACCTATCATGGCCGTATCGCAGGTCTATCTCAATTTTCCATTGTCATGGTAGTCAGTTTCCCGAACTAAAATAGTTTGCTTTTTTATATTAATGTACATTGAGTATTTTGGTGCCAATAAGTGTCAGACACTAATATATATATATATATATATGTATATATATATATATATATATATATATATATATATATATATATATATATATATATATATATATATATGTGTGTGTGTGTGTGTGTGTGTGTGTGTGTGTGTGTGTGTGTGTGTGTGTGTGTGTGTGTGAGGTCGTGTGGGTTGGAGTGGGTGTCATATCCAATTCCAGATTTCCCCGTCAACAGCAGGAATCTTAAAAAAACACTGCTTAGTCTTGGGGGTTGTTGTTTTTTGTTTTGTTTTGCTTTGTTTTTTACGGAGGCATACATTCAATATACTGATATCATAAAATAAGGGAAAAGACATTTTTAGAGTAACATTTGTCTTTCTATCTATGTCCCAGCAAGCCCCAAATTCTAAAGTATAACCCATAACAAAAAAAGTTAAAGGGCTCTGAATTCAGTAGCACACCTCGTTCGACTAGCATGAATTTCACTAAGTGCAGAAATTGTATATCATACATAGTGACATCTTCTAGCATGGCCGTTTGTCTGGATTTAATATCCCACAGCAAAGCTTAACTGTGAATGATAGAAGTTGATTTGGCAATTGCATATGGTGTACACATGTATGTTATTGGTACTCATACTATTTAATAATTCAAGCAATTCATAGTGTTCCATATCCGAATGATTTACTTTTTTTGGGGGGGGGGAGCTGTAGAATATATATCACATATATCTTTCTCAAGGTGGCCCTATGCTGGTGGCAAAAAATTCTTAAAATTCATTGCGGAAACATATCAAACGATGATGATGATGATGTGTGTGTGTGTGTGTGTGTGTGTGTGTGTGTAATTTTTGTTGGTGAAACAAACAAAAAGAACTCTTGAGTCTTGTTCAATGTTATGCCTGTAAGCTGTTCTACCAAATATTGGTTTCGATGTTGCTCCGAAAATCTCAGGCAGTTCAAAGTAGATTTGCCCTGGGTGGATTGAAATTAGTGCAAATGATGCACAACTACGTGATTTTGTTCTGTTTTGTTATTCTTTTCTCAATAGAAAAATAGTTGATCAATGTATGTTTACTTATTAACTAACAATTGTAACTAATAAATTATTCATACTTATCGATGCATAATCAGCACATCCGGCCGATGCATACAGTATACACTGACACTATGTTATAGAACGAAAGACAATTCCAAAATTCCAATGGTTTTGTTTAGGGTGGGGTGGGGTAGGGTGGGGTGTTACATGTTAAACTAAATCTAAATAGGATGTCTTTGACTAATTGTACTCCTTGCATTAGACACTATATCATCGGATATATATATATATATATATATTTATATATATATATATATATATATACATATATATGTATATATATACACATATATACATATACAGTAAAACCTGTCCGTGTGGACACCTGTCTACTGTGGACACCTGCTTAATGCGGACAGTTTTGGCCAGAACCGAATTTTTTAAAGTCATTTTCATATTAGTGATACCTGTCTACAGTGGACACCTGTCTATTGTGTATGGTGGACACTTTTTTGGGTACCAAATGCAAAAACAACCTGTCTATTGCGGACACAATATGTATCAATGCATCTTTTGTAACTTGTTATGTTCCAAGCTGTAATGCCTGAACAATGCTGTGCATGTTAAGCTGGAATCAAAGACTAATTAATCCATTGTTCAGTGGCCTGTAACACATAATAAGCTCACTCAGCCAGGCAGGTAGGCTGCAATGCCTCAACGAACATGCCAGGTGTCTCTGAGCACTGGTGCTCCTGTTGAGTGAGGTTGCTCACACTTTCTCCGTCAATCAAACAATTAAGCTCCATAGATCAATCATTAAGCCTTAAACAAAGGACCCACTGAGACTGATGTGAAGTTATTCACAATTTGTAACAATGGCACATACAGTTATACTGTACTCAAAGGACAGGATATCCCTGTGGTATGTTTGTTGTTTGTTTCTTTTCTGTATGGTAAGCCATACATACACAATTGTTCCCTTAAAAGATAAAAACTGTAAAATCCCAAGTTAAGATGCGTTTGAGTAAAGTGTCAGGGGCATAATGTACAAAAACTGAGAGCAAATGTACTCTTAGATCCCAAAAGTTCAGCCCCTGCCTATTGTGGACACCTGTCTATTGCGGACACTTTTGCCAGAACCACAGGTGTCCGCAATAGACAGGTTTTACTGTATATACATACATATATATATATGCTTACAGATAAACCATCATACTCTGGTTTTCCCTGAAAATTGTGTCAAACTTTTATCAGTTGAAACTATGTGTATATATATATATATATGTATATATATATATATATATATGTGTGTGTGTGTGTATGTGTGTGTGTGTGTCAGTAAATATATATATATATATATATATATATATATATAAGTGTGTGTGTGTGTGTTTTTGTGTTTGTGTGTGTGATTTGTGTAGGGAGAGATTAACGCGTGCATGAGAGAGTTTCCCCAAAGCCTATTTTAGCATCGAGTTTCATTGTATTCTTTTTCAGCCTTGTGCAATGCGTTGACAGATGAGAATAAAGTGCTTCCAAGAAAAAGGTGTCTGCAGGTGAGAGCATGAATTTGTGAAACGAATAGCACAATGACTAATGGGATGTAGGAGCTTCCACAGAAATGCATCAGAGTAAAGCGTTCATTTGTAGGCTAGCGGCAAATGCTTCAAAAGTGCCCTAAAAATAGGTGCAACCCCAACCAAAGGTATAACAAAACACAACCTATATCAAAATGTGCGTACATGTCTCCTCTTTACAGAAAAATAAGTTGTGGAGTCGCAAAAGCGTTTTTTGGTATGTTTACACGCCCGTTTCTATGGCAACCTCTATTTTTTTGGAAAATGACTACTTTTCACTATTTTTTTAATATCTGCCTTAATTTTGTAGATAAGCACTCCAAATTTCATCAGAAGGTAGCACTAACCATACTCTTTCAACAGGCATAAAGCTTTTAAAAAATTATTTGAATAACATCATTATTATTATAATTATATGCAAAATTTTGTCGTCTATTTGGCAATATATATACCTCTATTTGTTGATGTTGTTTGCTGCAGTTGCCAAATTACCAAAAATGGGGGTAAATGTTAAATGATGAAGGTAATATACTTCCAGGGATATACTGATACCAAATTTACTGGAGTATATGAAGTGGACACCATTACATGTATGCAAATGAGGCTTCAGATGTTGGGGTTTTTGAAGCCATTCTGGAGATGTATATCACACATTATGTGCTGTACCAATGCAAAAAGTTACATTTCCTTGAAAAGTGCTTCAAATCATATAGAACATAGAATCCCAATCGTCTTATCAACATTTTTTGTTCACAGCTTTACTGAAATTTTATGGGTCCGCCACGGCGGGGGGGGGGGGGGGGGGCATTATGTTTATGGGTTGTCTGGTCTGGCTAGCTTGTGCAAAAGTGCTTTCTCCAGAACGCATTGTTGGAATTTGAGCAAATTTAGCATGTATATTACCGGGATAAAAAATGAAGTGAAGACAATTTAGAAACCCTATCATTAAATGTATGCAAATAAGGTCATCTTCAAATTAGGATTTTATAATTTTGTGTTGTGTTGTAGAGGCACCAGAAAGCACAAATCTGGGCACATTTCTGTGATTGTCTCATTATCCGTGTTATTGAGAATGACTGTGCATATTGTCAAAATGCGTTGCATGATTGATAATATACACATGGTGAACTGGATTGTTTTCTAAAATGAAGCTTGGACATGGTAAGAACACTCACGTCTCTAATGTATTTGCAGGTTAGATAATTTTGTACCCTGAACCTAAAATCATGAACCTGGAACCGCCATTCAAGAAGCCACCCCCAGCCAAGCTAAATCACAATAGCTGTTTTATGTAGCAAAGCTCTCACCACAGGAAAAGGGACTGATTTCAAAACTACTTTGGAAAAGCTACGATATATGATTGCTTCCACCACAGACCGATCAGCTGCTCAACTACCGCCCACTGAGGATGCATTTGAGCAACACGTGAAAAGGGCACAATACCAATGTGCCATCTGGTGCCACAATGGCATTGGTCAATTTACATACAGCTCTTAAAGCACAATCATTTCGAGACATAACAAAAATTAATGAATATTTGGATCTTACTGATTCAGAACACACATTTCCGCGAAGTTTTTGTGAGATTTGGTACGCTTACACAACAACTATTCGAAAATCAGATTCTAATAAGAAAAAAATTAGATCAAATGTTTTGAAGCATTCCTTTCAAACACAAAATTATTGATTCACTAAACATTCAGTCCCTTTTCAAATTGAAATTTGTTCGTAACATGATTCCCAAGGATTGCAAAATAAAAGACCCCCCACCCTCCCCATCATTTCCTATAAATATGGCAACAATATTGGACAAAGTATCATAAATTACAAGCAATTTCTGGCTTCAATTACTCTTGAAGATATCGCAGCGAAAATTGTGATGGTATGTCTAACAGTAAATATTCACATTTTGTTGATGCATACCACAAACATGTATTTACAGGTAATTTAGATATCGCACAAAATTCAAGTTTAAAAGAAATTATGAAAAAGGTACAAAATTTCGGATATGCCCCAAGTTGAACATTGACAGTATTTTTTCAGGATACATGTGATGTATTTGATTCCTACTGTATGAGATGGGCAAAGAAAGAAAAACAGAATTTCATAAAATTTAAATGACGGTTATCAAACTTGAAAAAAGTCTCTAGAAAAAGAATTTATTGTTACAAATCCCACATTAAGAATTTCAATACGAAGAACTACAAGAAAGTTTTGTAGTCACTAATATAGATAAGGCAGGGAACAATCTTGGGATCATCTACAAACAATATTATCTGGATGTTTTGAAAAAAGAACTTGGTATAAACAATATTTCAGACATAAGAGGAAATGATGTATATAAATTACATAAACAATCCATTGATAATTTGATAGACACACGTAAAGATGATACTAAAAGGAATTTTAATACCAAAATTTCTGAAGAGGACTCCTCTACTCCACTTTTGTTCTGGATACCCAAATTACATAAAAACCCTTTTAAATCTAGATTCATAGCCGGTGCTGCAAAATGTACAAGAAAACAATTATCAAAAGAAGGAACATTGTGTTTGACTGCAATTAGGTATCATTTTCGTAAATACTGTAATGCAATTTCTAGAAAAAGTGAATTAAATTGTTTTTGGAGTATTAGCAATTCTTCCGAGTTAGTATCTAAAATCAAAGATGTAAAAGCAAAAAATATCAAATGTTTTGATTTTCTTCACTGCCCACAAATCTACCCATAGATGAAGTCAATGGTTCACTTTCAAAATTAATAAGCAAAATGTTTAACCATAATGGTAAACCATACATTAATATATTAATTCATATACAAAGAAAGCATAACACAACAACTATTCAAAAAGTAACATTAAATCGTACACTATTGAAACTTTGATAGATGCTATAAAATTTCTTTTGGATAATACTTTTGTTTAATGCGGACCATTGGTTTTACAACAAATAAAAGGCATTGCAATGGGTAGCAACTGCTCCCCTTTGCTGGCAGATTTGTATTTAACCTGGCTTGAATTTAAGTATATGGATAAACTGATGAAAAAGGACTTTCAAATGGCTACAAAATTACCAAACAACGCAAGATATATTGAAGACATTGCTTGTGCAAATATACAAAATTTCAGTAAAATTGCTAAAGAAATTTACCCAAAAGATATCCCTTTGGAGGGTAACAATTCAGATGGTGTCAGAGACGTGTTTTTGGACTTGGATAATCAGGTCACAAATGACAGGTTTTGTATTAAAGTCTATCACAAAATAGATAAGTTTAACTTTGAAGTAGTTAATTATCCTTTCCCAGGCAGTATTATTTCGGATACTATTGGATATAATACGTTTTTTTTTTTCACAGACTTTGAGATTTGGTCGTATTTGTTCTAAATTTCAGGACTTTGCATCTCGAACCAAATTTATATTTACAATAAACTTGAGTCAGGAAGATTCAAAGATGTACTTTTGATCAAATATTTCTACAAATTTTGCTGTAAATATCAGGAGATGGTTAGAAAGTTTGGCTTCAACAATTTTGGAGATTTTAGACTTGCCTTTTTTCGACTTAATTTTATCTTTTGACATCATTCTGTTTTAATGTTCACCTTTCAAACATTTTAGGCTAGCTTGATTTCTCCTAGGTCAAACCCCCCAGGGGCTATCGGTAGCGAGTAGCGGCCTACGACAGTTAGAAGCTTGCCTAATTGTACTTGATATCTGGTTAATATTTTCATAGCATTCTCTTGACTGAAATACAAATGACTATCGGTATCAAGCAGCGGCCTACCACAGTAACATGTGTGCTTAATTGCACTCAAAATCCTGTTAAGAAAAATTTTTTTGATAACATGTTTATGGCATAAATGCTAATGACTTTTATTTTTTTCTGACATGCCTAAATGCACTTTTACTCAATGTTAAAAAATTACTCAAAAGTGACAGCATTTTTTCAAACATCACAAACCTGACACATTACGTTGATACATTGACTCAGGGTTGGCAATGAAATAGAGCTTAATTGTTTGAGGAGTAGGTGTCATTATGGAGTTTGTTTTACATTTCTGGTGCAGGATGTACATTGTTGCAGTCATTGTTAGGATTTCCCTTGGTTTATACAGGAGGTCTACCTGCAACTGTTTATTATACAATCACTGGGACTGAATATAATGCCCCAGCTGGTTTCCACTTCAGTTAAACACTGGCGGATGGTTTACCTAGAATAAGCTGTCCAGCTAGAAAGGGTACATATTGGTTCAGGGGTAAGTCAAATTGTTCTTAACTGAACCTGTACTACACAAATTTGGTAATTATAGTTTGTTTGCCAGGTTTTCTTCTTTCATAATGAAGGTCTACATTTATATGCAAAACTTTACGTATTTAGCTAATTCATCATTTGCCACGTTCATATTTATTCATTATTATGTGGGTTGTCTTTGCTGAATATTTAGCTTAGACCAGGAGCCGCTACTCAGAGAGACATGTACGGGTAAAAGGCTCCGAAACATGTTGAGTAGTTACTCGCCAAAGACCCTTTAATTTACTTCCGCTAATACAGCCGATGTCAAAATTTTACAGAGGAATGTGTGCAATTTGGACAATAGTACTTTCTTATGTATATAGGTTAGACCGGGACAGGTTAGCTTATGGAGAGTAAAGAGTTCGGACTGCGGAATAGGGTAATGACTACTAGGAAGTGGTTTTGGACAAAAAGACACCAATACAACAGTCACATTCCTAACCCTAAAGTTTGGGATCCCAATGGTAACGGCTGGGAAATGTCTAATGATGGCTACCTCAAGCCTTCGATGTATACCAATGAGCTAGCCCCACTGGAAGTCCGCAACCTGACGCATATGTATTGCACCGATATTGAGTGTACTGTCCCAAGAAAGTACCATTGCCTCCAGACAGGACTTAAATGCACAGAATTATGTGCATGCCTTGGACATGAGTGTGCAAATGACACTTTTGACACTGAAACAGACAGTGATGATGAGGAAGATGATGATTGAATCTTGGCGTAGAATCTCCAAACCATGACCATCATTGATCAGCTTTCTATATTTAGTGTGTACATGTACTTATACTGTTTTCCTTTCATAAAAGGCATCTTGAATTATAGTTTGACGCCAGAGATACATTAGTTTTGTTGCAGGACTCAAAGGGATGGTTCACTGTGAATTATGTGTAGGTGTGAATACATGGTATAAAGTACTATCTTACTTTATCAGTTGTATTGGCAATTGTTATCACGGTTCCCTAAGCGAAGATGACATATGATAGCCATATTAGCATATTAAGTAATATGCATATGGTATACTCATATGAACATGATAAATAGAACTTGTATGAGTACTGTTCCTAATCATTTTGCCTTTTTTTAAATAAACGAAACTATATCTTAGTAAATATAGTATGTTATCCGTCGCACAATACTTAATTTCGATGTAAATTTCATATATTTGCATAAATTAACATATGATAATTAGGCACTTTGAGCAAACTCTGTATTTTTTTACTATATTTGAGCAATTGAGTACATTTTGATGTTTATTTAGCCTTTCCACAAGCAGTATCACCAAAGTTATTATTTTTAAGGACAAATTTTAGTTGTCTCAGAAATGGCATAGGTTGTCATAGAAACGGGCAGAAATATATATGATAAAACGCTTTTCAGATTCCACAACCTACTTTTTCATGAAGAGGACATATATACCTGTAAGAAAATATAGGTTGTAACTTGTTATACCACGGGTTGGGGTATGACCCCCGAAGCGCCCTCTATGCCGCAGGTCTATTGTTTGTATAATGACTGCAGGTATTTACTTTCCCTGGCCAACTTCATGCAGTCATACACACTGAGGGCACATATAAATATAAAAGATAGATTGGACTCAATGATCGCAATAAGTACATGTATATTGCAGAGAAGAGATATTGCTTTTGAACTCAAAAAACAGGCAAGTGTTGAAATCTGTATTTCAGTACCTCAATAGTATCTTTGATTCATGTGAACACAGAACGATAGTACCAATATATATTAGTGCTGTACTCTACACTTTTATTGTGTCTTGGCATCCTTCTTATTAAACTGTTTCGCTGATATTGAAAAAATCACATTCATTTTTATTCAACATTTATACACTGTGTACTAAATAATAGATGAATAGAACACAGGTGTAAGAGGACAGCACTTTTTATATACAACACCTGTCTCACTCAAGGCCATATGAAATACATGATCATTGCCAGGTAGGTTGAGCTCAAGACTGTATTGCAGACTCATAACGTCTTGCAACAAATACACACACACCAAAGTGAACCAGTGGTGCTATTTATAAAGAACTGTAACTTGTATCATCAAACCTACTAGTAACACTTGGCATTGCAGTAACATTATTTCATATAAATTATGGTTGAAGAATGTTCTTTTGTTAACTTTCATATATACATTTTTAGTTTGGTGCACTTTTGGCTCATCTAAAGATTGTCATCTTCACTGTCCATCGGTGATAACCCTTTTGATTACGTCACATTTAATTGTTTACACTGCCATTGATGCGTAAAAGATCCAATGAGACCTAACCTTAGAACATTAAGGTTTTATTGTCCGCCTTTGTTGTATTAACAAAACTTATGTCAGTTATCCACGCATAGGTCATTCATGTGACACTTATAAATGTGTCTGCCTGTCTGTGCCTATGTCTGACTCTGTGCCTATGGTTAGAAGTTCGGAAAACTTTTAATCTCCTCATCAAATGAAACTGTGTAATTTTTCAAAACAATGATTTCAAACTGTAAATTGCTACAATATTTCATTTTTTGTACACAAATCTCATGTTCATATTATAATATGAATAATATGTTAGTGGATGCTCTGCTTAAGCCTGATCCTCCATGCGTATATTACAGATAAGCAGTATAATAAGATTTTTACCGCTACATTTAAGTCACCACATGGACGATAAGCACCAATACGTCATCACTGGGCTGGCTATTTGCCGTAACACCTAGTCGATAATTTCTTATTTTGTTCAATGAATAATATGGATGACAGTTAATGATTCAGGTTGAGAAATGACTTTTTCCAATTTTCATCTACTTGAAAGCTTGCACAAGAGGCGTAGATTGGTCTGCCTGTGGATACAAGGGAAACTTGGTTGCCCCCCCCCCCCCCCCGCAAAAAAGTCAATCAATCATTCACATAGTGGGCATTATGAATCATTTGAACCATTCAATACCATATGTGTATGACTAATCAAGATCTATAATTCAGAGTAAACCTCTGCTGTGGAGTATTAAATCAGACAAACCGCCACATTATGGAAGATGTCACTCTTCATGATATGCAATGCGTGTACATTGTGAACTCATGCCTGTCGGGTATAATCTACATGTTATGCTGTGAATTCTAGCGACTTGGGGCTATATTCTACGAAAATGCGTCAAGGTGCTAGAGACTTGTTTCCTTAGCACGCTTTTGGCTCTGAAATTTGTGTTGGTCACGTATCTGTACTCGCAGCTAATTATATTGGTGGTGGATTTACTTTATTATGGGCTAGAGTCAGGAGGGTCTCATTAAGACAGGCAAAGTAAAATGTCTGTGCTGTCTGCGCATGAATAGATTGGACAGGTATTTTCCGAAGGGTTATTTTACTTCATTAACACTGTATTCAGTATTAATTCTTTGGTAAAACAAATATGCAGCTAAAATGGTAGATTTTTCCTTATTGACATTCAAATGTCTATGCACTATATTAGGACTCGAGTTTCCTTATATGTCAGTGTCATTAGATCAAAAGTCATATGGTATGATGTTCTATCAGCCCTAACAATTTATGTATTATATTTAACGACATTGGTGAAACATAACGGAATGATCAATATGCACAAGATTATTGTGTTGGCACGATACCGTACAATACCTACAATCGGCCAAAGAAAGCTATTTCTATAAAAAATATCCATTCTCAAACTTTTTTCACAATATCTGTTTATCAAATGTATACCAAAGAAATGAAAAAAAAAAAAAACAAACAAAAAACAACAAATGACTGACAAAGCAGTACGTCATTGAATATTTTATTCTTGACATAAAAATCTGAAAATAATGTTACACACTCTACCCCCACATATATACATATATATATATATATATATATATATATATATATATATATATATATATATATATATATATATATATATATATATAGATATAGATATAGATATATATATATACACACACACACAAACACATACACACACATGGATTAATATTTAGCAACAATTGGCATCTAGATTGTCAATGTACATTAATATAGGGAAGTAGGGGTTTTCTTCAGAAAAAAAAACTCTGACAATGGAAGAATAAGATGCATGTCATATAGGCAGGCACCTTAATGGGTCGTTTGGCATAAAACTTTCTTTGACAAGATTGAATTAATGTGCTTCAAAGAGCCACTTTGCTTACCTGAACCTCCATTAATATATGTGCTCGAACTACAATTAGTGTGCGTTATTATGTTGCTTAATATCTACTACTCTCCAGTCGGAGTCCGCGTATGCGCCGACTCATGCATATTGCCAGTGCTGTCGCAGTCCGCGTATACGCAGACTCTCCTTCCTGAAGCACTTTACAGGTTATGTTGCATGAAAGAACCACGGATTCCCATTACCCTTTATCTTTAACATGTACACCTCGCCGTCATGGCATTAGTATGGCGATTGGAACGCCATCGTTAATTTCGTACGGGTATTTTGAAGTTGCGACGGACACCTGTCAATATTGATATGTGTAAAAGGTCACGTTGGGTACACTGCATCATGGCAACCCAGGCCGTCACGGCGTCAGCTGTTTACTGTCTATCACTGTCAGTCAGGTTGTGTATATGCTGATCATGGATGGTTCCGATGTCGAGACTGTGGAGTCAGATACCAAAGGTAGCATATAGATGAATTACAATACAAAATTTGGTCGTTTCAGAAGGAAAATTCCATTCACACTTATAATATGGAACGGATCACAGGGCTAACTGTCATCGAGTTTGTGACTTTCTCACTGTAAGTTGATTGACGTGATTACAAATGCTGCAATATGAAGCTATAAACACAATACCATCCTACTAGACCTAATTTTACGAATAATCTCAATCATATGCATTTAATTATATGAAGATATAGCAACCTTTTAGGCTTTATGGAGACAACACCTCCCCAGACGGGTGGGCGATAACGAATAGTTTCATAATGTAAACAAGCGACATCTTCTTGACGTTCAATGGGGCTTAGTCTCAATGACAAGGCGTTATGACACAGATAAACAAAAAGAAAAGCACGACATGGACTACAGGGAGGGTGAAGTACTTCTTTGAAAAAAAAAACACAAATAGTTCCCGCATATATTCTGTCATTTCTCTTTCTTCCCGTTACTTCGTAAGGCTAATGAACAGACATAGCCTGTAGGTAGCTCCATGTCCGCTAGAGGCGCTGCGTTAAAAACCATCCAATGTGAATGGGTGGGAAAGTGTGACAAAGGTTGTGGCCCCATGCCTGACGTGCCTATTTTGTTGATTTGGCTTGTTATTTCGTAATGATGGAAATGGACCTGTCATATGACTGATCAGCCAATCACGGTATGATATTTGCGGCGGGAGCCATTTTGAATTTTTCACCTGGAAAAATTCGCTCCTGATCGACGATCGAAAATTTGGTTGAATTTGATGCCCTGATAACAAAGTAAGATTACAAACATTACTGTTCTAATGTACATCATTATAATTTACGTGAGCGAATTAATAGTCTACAATTTATTTGAAGTAAATTGGTGGAGGCCAGTAGAAAATACAGATTGTGAAATAAAGATCTTGTTCTCGGAAAATGATGTTCAACACGGTACATGTGTCCCGGCCGCGAGTGGTGCCGTACCGACTTTTTAATCCTCGTATTTCAGCTGGCCACATCAGAAAGAAAACAGTCTTGTTGTAAATCATGCAAATATGCATAATCAAATTTACTCTATATAGTTTATTTGGGAGAAATTCCTTTTTGTGCAAATAAAATACAGATTGCAGAAAATGATGTTATGCACGGACGTTTTCACCTGGCAATGAACAGGTGTTACCAGCCGCGAAATAAGGAGTGTCGTCGGTAAGCAGGTCTTTGGTAAGTGTATCTCCAGTTTTCACCTTGGCAAGACTGAAGACATTTATCTTATCTTGTATCATTGGAATCAACATAATCAAATTCACTTATTACAAGTTATTTGAAAGAAATTTGATCACCCCCCCCAAAAAATACAGGTCGCGAAAATTTATGATAACTGAGATTTTCATTTGACATGGAACACGCAAAGCCCAAGGGGCATGTGTCCCTGCCGCAAGAGTAGGCGTGCTTGCGTGCTGTCAATAAACTCTAATTTTTCACCTAATCAAGTTTCAAACAACCCGTCTTTTGTGTATCATTGGATTCAGCATTATCGAAATACAGGTTATTTGGAAGAGTTCACTTTATGTGCAAATAAAAAAGTATAACTCGTGATATATTGAGTGTGTTTTTTTTAATGGCCCTGGCCTTGCAAGAAATACCTTGAAGCTTCAGGTGGTGACAATATATATGGTAAAATGTTCATGGCAAAAGGTGAAATAAAAAAAGCACGAGAATCTTATTGATTGAAAGTTCTATGACATATTTCCAAATTTGAACTACTTTTGTTATTTCAATTGGTTTATTTTATTCTTTTTTTAATCTTATTGATTGAAAGTTCTTTGATATATTGCCAAATATTAACTACTTTTTAAACATTAATAATATATATTTTACTTTCATTATCTTTGTTGAGCAAAATTACCCTTCCTTTCAACAAAACAATGTTACTCATAAAAAGTATGTTCCTTTTAAATCTGCAGGATGGGTGATAAGCTGGAAAATGAAGCGACAGAGAGAATTTTAGATAAAGTCAAAGGGTATCACTTGACATATGAGGAAACATACAACTTGTTACTTTTGATTCAAAAGAACGAGATTCCATCAAAATCTGTATGGTCTCTTGTGTGTACCATAATTAAGGATAAAGGAAGAAAAGCAGATTTCAAGATCAGTCACTGAGATACTCTTTTGAAGCAGTCAAAAAGCGAAGAACAGTGTTGAAAAAAGTAAGACGACTGAAATTCAACTACATAAAATTTTGCAAAGCAAGTTCCAACTGCCAGTTCTCCTACCAACTAAGAGAAAATATGAGATAGACACTTCTGCCCATGATGACGAGAAACTACTGTCTACCAAATTGATTAAGTTTCAAATTTTTGACGCTGAAGTGAAAAGGGAAGTGATAGAAAAAATGTCTTCTGAAGTGGAATGTGCTAAAAATGAGGTTTACAATCTACTACAGAAAGTGTGTGAACTCCAGACCCAGAATGTTGAATTGACCAAAGAAAAGTCATTGAAGGTCAAGATTTCAGCATGGAACCCAAGAACTATGCAGAAACATAAGAGAAACGACGCATCAATAACAATGTGGTAAGGGGCCCTTGTTAGCAAAGTGAAAGATGTAGAAAAGAAGACAAAAGACTTCAAAAACAAAAAGCAAAAAAAAAATTGACTGTAAACAGAATGAAATGGTCCCATGCAAAACTGAAAAGTCGCAATAAGAGTAAGAAACAGACGCCTGTAAAATCAGATTCTGTTACAAATGACAAAGAACTTGTCGAGCAGTTGGCAGCAACAATTCAACAACTGAAACATGAACTTTCCTACATAGAAAATGAACTTAAATTACAAAAGAAAAATACAGAGAAACAGAACTGTGAGCCTGATGTGTTAACAAACAATGACGGGAAAACTTTCAAGCACAAAATCAGAGAGGTCTGTGACAGCCTACAAGACTTAGGCCTGTCACAACGTAATGTTTCAGCAGCAGTTACTGCATTAACCAAGTGTTTACCAGGTCTAGATCTTACAAACGAGTTACCATATCACCACTCAAAACCGATTTTCCAAGGAAATGAAGGACATATCGCGACAGGTAAAAGGAATTTTGATGAATGAGAAAAATACTACCCTTAAGTATGACGGGACAACAAAAAAACTTAGCCATTGAGTTAAAATCGAAGTATCCACAAAGGAAAATACAATGTCATTGGGACTACTGCAGCAATCTGGTGGATCTGCCAGGGACTATGCCAAGTCAATCATGAACACATTTGAGACCATTCAAAATTAAGAAATAACCTACATAAATTCGAAAACTGCAGAAAATATTCAGATACATCAGAATATATCCAACACAATGGCTGACAGATGTAACATAAATGGAGCGGTGGAAAGATTATTAGAAGAGGAAAAAGGAGAGGGGATTTCTAGTTTTACGTGTGCTATGCACATGTTAGATTCCATTGCCAGAGTAAGTGAAAAACAAATACGTGTATATGAACAGAAAACATGCAAGAGATGGAAAACCTCAAAATATGCCATATCAATACAGAGGAAAGAGTAATATTCAAGCATTTATAAGAACGTCTGCAAATCTCTTTCGTGATACTCAATATTCTTGCTGTCAGGAAATTACTCAGTATCTGAAAGATCAAAGGGCAGTGGCACGGAACATTGACTGTAATTCGGTGGTGCATTACCACTTTGCGGTAATCATTTTCATGTGGTTTTTTTTTTTTTTTTTTTTTTGAATGCAGGTCTGCTATACCACTACAATGAGCATGTAACTATTTACTTTTGCACAGCCTACACACCAAAGATCAGTGGGCACACAGCAACGTTAAATGCACTACAGCTTCCCAAGTTGAAGACCTAACTGCGTGCCTGGGGTATCCTGGGAAAGGTACTAGCAAGTCCTTGGATGAGACTAATTGGTTCAACATCAACTATATATTGGACATAAATATTCACTTTGATTAGGCTGTGAACAAACTGTCAGCTTGGTCACTAGATGCGTCTGAGCTGCTGCAGGCAAACCCTCCTTATGCATTCCCCAGTATGAGTTTACAACAAAACCAGGTTCTTACTTTCCAGAGGCGCCACTGTGATAATGATGGAGAAATGACAGCCCTTCCACAGAGGTTGGGCTCTGCAATACGTGAACTTTTGCTGCGACAGCTCTCAACACAGTTACCTGGGGAAGAGTTCTGGAATCCTTTACATGAACTAAAAGAACACACCAAATGATGTAACAATACAAATATTAGTGGAGAGATGAATTTCGCTACCTGTGACAGTGATACATATGGTGCAAAATCTGCCAGGAACAGCTATATCGAAGGGATATTAATGTATAAAGTTAAGAAATCAGCAAAATGGCTTACCCAGCAGTCAACAGAAGTTAAAAAAGAAAGATGCCGTTTGGCTAAAAAGCAAGCAAGAGCCATGCAGAAAGAAGATAAAGATGGCAAAGAGGAGCTAGAGATGAGTATCAAAGAAAAAAATGCAAATGCACAGGCAAAAAATTAAAGAAAAGGATGACAAATAGGGGAAGCAGCATGAAAAGTGGAGCGAAACTGTGAAATCTCGTGGTAGGCTTTGGTTTCGAAATGACCATATGGAAAGAAATATTAGTGGTGTATCAAAGAAAGTGAAAATCAAAGCATGTTCCTACTAAAGTGTTGAAATGTGTCACTCCCTCAAAGATATCTTTGACAAAGTGTACTGCAGCAGAACTACAGAAATATGTGTCTGAATTAACGCAAGCTAATATCCCAGCACAGCCATTGGACTTGTGTGAACTTATGGAGAACCCCTCAGACCTTGTCAATTATTGATTTTCCAAACCATGGGAAAATGATGATGGGTCAACAGTGTGGTACCAAGGGAAAGCTATCTCTTGTGCACCCGTCTCAGGTGAGAATGGATAATTAGAATTAAAGGTGCACTATGAGAGTGAAAGTGAACCTTGCTTCTTACTTGCAGACTGCATACCTGGGGATCTAGATCTACAGCGGAAAGAATAGATTAGTGCGCTAACAACGACAGTTAAAACAATTTCAACTCATTCTTTATGGAAATGTTGTCAACAAGTATTTGTGTGCTGACAGTGAATTTTTTTTTCAAGCATGTGCAATGCAATGTGAATATCAGTTGATGTGCTGACATTGATAGTGAAAAAATACGTGTTTTAATTTTTTTGTTTCTGACTGAAAAATTCCAGGTATTTGTGCGCTGACAGTGACAGTTCGTATGGGATTATGTGGTTTGATTTGATTTGGTGCAAGCCAGGTTACATAAAATCAAAATACATCGAAATAAAATCAAAGGTAATATCACAGTGTGACATAACTAAAAAGAACACAAGAGGTAGTTATCCACAGTACACAAGACAATGTCATGTTAAAATAAATGAAATATACATATAGTGTTGTCGCATAAAGAACATTGCAGCACAGGGTACATAAAATGCACGATAAAAATAAATTACTCTTAAATAAATTATAAAATTGGCCAGCACCAGGATAGCCCAAGAAAGCTGGATAAAAATCCTTGCTTATTTCCATTGGGGTCCCTTGTATAAGAATATAAATGTGTACATTAAAAATTAAATACTTTAAATCAAATATGTCTTTCTTGGTATAAAAGTAATAATATTTTGGTAAAAGTCATTAAATTAGGGATCATAGTAATACGCAAGTGTGTATCTATTAGCTCTCTAGAGAGCACTTATAATATGGCAGGAATCAATACACACATTCATCATTTTCTCTTTCAAAGGCTTTTGAGGCTTAGTGTTTTTTCAAGTTTAGTTTAAATGCTGATTTGTTGGTTATTGCTTTAACATATGAGGGAAGTTTCTTCCATTCTGTGATGGCTGTATAATAAAAAGTTGAAGATTCGAAAGTTTTGGTTATGGTGGGGACAAAGAAATTGTGCTCATGATTCCTACTGTTATGGTGGTGATTTTCTGAAATTTTGGAAAACTTGTGAGTCATGTAGGCTGGGGCAGTATTATTTGTGATTCTAAATACATGATTGAGTTTAAGTTGTTTCACTCTGTCTTCCACGTTTAGTAAGCCTATGCTGTTGAGTTCCGTTTGGCCTATGTGCTCTCTGGGACCTTTATTAAGAATGAATCTGGCTATCTTGTTTTGCATGATTTGAAGTTTCCTTTTTAGATTTTCATTTAGGCCAGAAAACCAAGAGGAACAGGAATAATCAAAATGACACTGTATTAGGGCTGTAGACAATGTTTTTCTAGCCTGTTTACTAAGAGAGGGGGCATGTCTGTAGAGGAATTTTAATCGAGAATTTGATTTTTTTGATGATGTTGTTAACCATAAGTTCGCCTGAAAGAGTATCATCCAAGATAGAGCCTAAATAAGTTACTGATTTGCTATTTTTTATGTTGACGTTATTGCAGGAGACACTGAAATTTTGAGCTTTTTTCAGTTTACCTTTGGAACCCAACAGCATAGACTCAGTTTTCCCCAGGTGAAGAGACAATTTGTTATCAGATATCACACAGGAACGCTCATGGGGACTCTTAGTTTGTAAATTTGTTCACCAGGTGGCGCTTAAATTTTTAGCTCAGCTGACTTGCTAGTCAAGCTGAGCTTTAAGCTCAGTCGTCTGTCTTAGAAATACTTTTGAATGTCATATGCAGTCACCTAAAGCTCAACACAGGTCTATTCAGTTACAATCTTGATTTTATGGGACAGGCTTATAGGTCAGATGAGCACGGGTTGTTCACGCAGTCCTCTAGTTTGTGTTTTCCTTTTCCTTCACACGCATCTTTGCATTTGGACACCCATTACATAATTTCAACCTAGGGTACTGACATGTCATTGGGTTTCACCTGGGGATGATTTTTAAGAGCAGCTCTCTATATAATGGACGTCGGAAAAACGTACAAATGACCTTGTTTTCTGGTACGATGTCACAGTTAACAAGTCCAGCTGATCGGTACCAGACCTTATGGAGTTACAGACTGGGTGTTTCTATTCAGAAGTGGCGTGTCAAATAGGTTGTGCACTTTCGACCATCAGCAGTCTGTTTGCTCATCATCGGGAAACAGAGCCTATAAATGACTGGAGCCACTTCCAAGTGCGTGAACGAGTTGGCACAGCAATACAACGTAGGCCCATGTGACTCCTCCACCCGACAGAGCTTTTGGACAGCAAGCTGTGCGACCAGAGAAATATCCAAAAGACACAATTGAAGGTATTCATATTAACCGAAATCCTGTGCTGCCATCTAGGCTGCAGCTTGGAATTTGACAGGAAGGAGGGTAGATTCTTACATAAAGCAATGCCAAATGGCTTTCTTTGATAAAAGTAACAAATTGAGAAAGAGAGCACTACCTGTGAATGATGAAACAATTGTAATATTAGGTTGACGAGGATCCAGGAATAAGCAAAGATAAATGTTAGTCCTTCATGCCAAGTTCCGTACTGAGTCAACAGCTTTCCTTCACGCATTTTGGGGGCATTGCGCCCAAAGTGCGCCGTAGAAAGTTGTAAACCGGAACCATTATATATTATAACTATAGCAACGCTGCTGCGTAAATGAAAGGTCTTTTCCAAATGGATATCAGTCTGGTATCGTTTTTGTGATTGAGTGCAGTTCGTCAAAAGTAGTTTGACTTGAGTCGCAATTGCCACTGACAGAGTGAAGATAAGAGCGTTGAAAAGCGTACTTAATAAATCGGAGCTAGAGCCACACACACACACACACACACACACACACATATATGTGTTTTTTTATATTTATGTATATATATATGTGTATATATATATATGTGTGTGTATATATCTATATGTGTGTGTGTATTTATATAACAACTTTTGATAACTCTGTCAGTGCCAACAGCGACTAAAGCGGAGCTACTAAAAACCAGCTTCACTGACTTTAAAAAGTGTGCTAGATTCATGTTTGTTGTAAGTGGCCATGTCACCTGTCAAGCTAAACGGCATTTGACGTTAAGGGGTGGGGGGTCATCACTTATTGGCGTTCATTTGCTCACAGCGTCACATTGAATATGAAAGAGAGGAAAAAATCAGAAAGTGAAGCGAGTTCCGGGTCGACCTGTATATAGTGCAATATACACACCAAATACAGACGTTGCACATTACCATCACTACATGGTCGTAATGTCACTAGCACATTTATATAATCTGTTCGACCCAGTGTTTATATCTTTAACTTTATTATCAGTATATGCCAACTCTTTGAAACCAGAACAAGATCTCTTATCCTGCACTTTTAAGAAAACTAGTTTGAATAACTGTTGCACAGAGATTTTAAGAGGATAATTAAACCGCTGCCAAAACCTTTCCTTGGTGCGCTCTGAGCATAATCAATCACACTGTGTGTGTCCAGGAAAGCTGTGGATTAATATAATATATATAAAATGACGATTTAAGGGTAAAAAAATAAACAATTCAAAAACACACTTTGACAAGTTATTTCTAACTTTCATTTGTTTCATTCTAGGGTAAATGGCCGTGGTCTCACACATTCTATGCATTCCATACGCCTATTCACTACCCACGATTTCAAACAGGGCTGTGGTATATTTTCTCCAGGCCGTAAATAATCATTGTAAAAATGTTAAATAACTAGGTATGAAGATTTATTTTTAACGGCAACGAAACTGTAACTCATATCTTTTTCTCCACTATAAGCGCCCCTAGTAGTGAAGATGATACCCATGACATAATTTGATATTCGAACTCTACATGGAAAAACCTTTCGTTCATGTACCAGGAAGCCTTGTCTAAATTCAGTTTCAGAAATCATGGTCTCAATCAACATGTTTTCTCGGCGCATGTAGCGCGCAGAGCGCAAAGTGTGCTAGTGCAAGCATCATAAAGATTGGAGGTGAAAAGTTGTTCTATATAAATAAATAAACAATGATTATTAAAGTAAATATATAACAAATTAGCTTTTGGAGTGTAGAGTCCGGACTGTGGAATAGGGTAATAGCTACCAGGAAGTGGTTCTGGTCGAAAAAACACAAATATAATAAACTCGATGTCGGGCTTTTCGTTCTCTATTCAGACAGATAGGTCTAATAACAAGTTTAATAGAAGACCAGTCCCAGGCCTGTGTATTAATAGTTCGCCTATTATTGTCTGGAGATAACTCATGGTGTACAAGGAAAAAATCAGTTGCGTGTCATGGAGGTTCACATTTGACGTCGGGGGGGGGGGGGGGTCAAAAGGTCTAACATCAAACGCCTTTAAGTGTGGCAAGTAACATGGCCCCTAAAGAGATCTTCATTCGAATACCAGCGCCTGTACTTACAAAGAATATGATAGACCAGGTCAACAACTTTCCTCGGCGCTTTGGGGGCATTGCATCTTTAATGCTTGGGGAAGCTTTGACTCAGAACAAAACGCGGCACGGAAAGAGTTAAATGCCATACATTTTGCTAGGTCCCAATAGTGAAAGGAAAAAAGGAACATTTGCCTACGTAGACCTTTAATTATTACACCCCGCGAACATCACATTCAAAATAGCGATACTGAGTTTGTCTATGCAGGCCAAACGAACACAGAAACAGAAGAAAAATGTGAGCCATATCAACCAATAACAGTGAGTCCATTGTAATATATAGTCACAGTACTTCACAGTGAAATGCTGCATGCAGCTTTCCATACCTGCTTAATGCCTTAAAAAGACAGGGTGATAGGCTGGCATTCTTAAAAGAAATGTTGTAGACGGGTACTCATGAAAAGGAATGGTACATATGGGAGCAAATGTTACATGCATAATGTAGCATGGAGTAAAAACACTCGATCCTCTTTTAACGTACTTATCCAAAACCCAATTAACATATCATGGTAAAGCAGGCACACATGCATGGCACTGTATGTTTTAATTGTAGACAGAGTACACATTCCATTCAATTGTAAATTAATCAAATATAAAGATACATATTCAAGTATGTAATAAGTAAACAATATAAAGGGTACGTCATAAAGAATAAACAATACCTCGATTAACTTAAAAAATACATAATACCTGTGTAGAGAACATCCTGAATAATCTGAACACTCTGTGTATTATACAATCAACACACGACATATGAACGCTTCTATATCTGCCTTTTTACACAGTAATAGCAATGATATTGTCAGAACATATTTCGTCCCGGTTTTATAGGGAGTTGTCGATGGGCGACGATAATACGTACAGTCTAAAACTCTAATTGCAACTGCTGTAATCACAATGCGATATTACACAAACTTATTGAAATAGTTTCACCTTACTACACAGAATTGCTGACCACACATTTGGCAAAGAAAAAACCAATTTTGCAGACTATTTGTCTGTGCTTATATTCTTCTTATGGTATTGAACTAAAGCCACTTATTCAAGAACCACTGGCCATGGATATATATCGAAATATTTATGCTGTATGTGTCTCATTGTAACTGGTTACAGTTCACCAGAGTACAAGGCGGAAAATTCATAGCTGACTTACGACCTAGGCACACATACAGTCCCTCAAAACAAGTACACAACCTAATAAAAGACAATAATCAGAGTTTTTTGTATTGTAAACCCATATGAACACATTTGTGAAATGCAAGGGTTTCTTTAACTTACAATACACACTCCACGTTAAAGTAAGTTATGGCCAGACAGTTCAAGATTACATCGTTAAAACTGCAGAACAAACGTAACTCACAGTTTGCTGAAATCAGGTCTGCATTCACAGTCATGTGACCTGCTGCACCCAAACAGGACTCGCTCGGGATCTTCTTTCAAATCTTATATTACCTGCTGAAATAATGTATGGTCTAACAATGTCACACATACCGGTACTATCCAAGTGACTATGCTGAATCAGACTACCTAAATCTGGCATTAAGGTCACAGTTATGTCAAATGCTTTAAATCCATTTCAACTGTCTTTCGTGCGGAAATAGTAGGCCTACTTGCAACGCTTGTTTCCGTCTGCTATGCACGTCTGGTAACAAGCAACGCGTTTAAGGTTGCCCTGAACTGACGACACATGCTATAGTAAAGGAAGAGGTTGATATAGCTATTAAGTAACACCATGGAGAATGACGGGCTTGCTCTGCGATGAGTAGCGTATAAAGCAAATATGTCAGATGAGCAAGATTTATAGTCTGTAAGATGTTCTACAATGACTGGAATGTGACAAAAAGGATAAAGGGTCACAATGATAAGGAGCATTACAATAGCAATCAGTTCATCTGAGTGTTCCACTCCCGCTGCCGTGAACGTTTTACGTTTTACCTTTGACTGTAAAAGAAGAAACACCATGTGTGTGGATGTGCTCAGTATAACAATGCAGGGTACAACTTTGAAAATGGTCACGTTCCATAGGAAAAACAGTATGGATTGGCCCGTTGGTGTAGCAAAAACTTGCCTAAGCTGCCGTGCGGGTTCATATTGCATAAACGTAAGAAAAGTTATAGCACCAACAGCCAAGTACAGTACTGTTAATGGCAGAGCAGTAAACAGGGGAGATAGTTTAGCTCTTGAAGGTGTACACATATATTTTGCCTTAAGCGGAGAGCAAACTGCTATATAACGGAAAATGCTTACTGCAACAGCAAACCAGAGGGATAGTAATTCAAGAAATCAGAAGCGAAAAAAACAGTTATAAGCGATATAGGGGGAAAGATGTATTCCCATTTTAAAATAATGTACATTATTACGAACCACATTAGGTAAAAGAGTAGAAACAGGAAATCTGATACTGAAAGAGCCAAAAACAAAATGTTAACTGGCTTTTTCCGAAGGGTAAGTCGACTGAAAACAATTATGTTGATAAGATTACATAGCAAACCTAATGTGCTGATGCCCATCCCTATTACTGACACTGTGTTCATGTCATGAGCAAAAGAGATACAGGTGTCATATTCTGCACTATTAATTGTCTTGTTGGAGTCCATATTTATGCAACTCCACAATGCTGACAGAAACCATTCATCTATGGCCTATTACCATTTGTATTTGAGTATGTTCTTGCTAATCCAGTCCAGGCTGAGAAAGTGTATTTGAATATTGTCCCAAACCAGGTAATTTGTCAGCAAGACCTTGCCCTCCTTGTACATGTTGTTAGTTCTTACACAATCTGTTTGAGGCAATATCCTACCTTGATTCGTTGTTGGATGTCGACAAACATTCCACTTTAAAATTTCCTCTGATTAACATTCGGCATGAAATAAATGTACTTTTGTCGGAATTGCATAACACGGTGATGGACCGATAGACATTTTTTCTGACGTCATCATATCCATGATACTTGCAGCCAATAAAGGCAATCCACTCTACTTGATGCCCTGGATCACATGTATATCTTCCACGTTATCAGTAAATATATATAAATATGCAAAAGCATACTTTTTTGTTAACATGTACAAAATATATCCTGTTTGAGTTGAATATATCGTCTCTCTGGCGAAAGGAACTAGAAGAACCTGTAAAATTACAAGCCAAGCATGCATATAAATTACCACTGTGAATGTACAATGTTACTTTTTATGTCAATTTCTCAGAATGAAAATATCGATGGACATTTCTATGATAACAAACGACAGCTCCATAATATTTAAACGTGTGAAAGTTGGGTTTAATCCACGTAATGCCATCACCATGATCAAAACGGGTCAAGGCACCATATATAATTGTATATATATATATATATATATATATATATATATATATATATATATATATATATATATATATATATATATATATATATATATATATATATATATATATATATATATATATATATATATATATATATATATTGTCATTTCCAATGTAAGAATATATTATTACGGGAGGAAATCCTCGAATTTATAGCGATCAGTATACAATTGTTGTTTAATGTGGGGATGTTCCATGGTCCATGGTGGTGAAACCACAAGTTAAACATTTTCACGGGAATTGATTGAATGCTTTTGTAGTTTTCTCAAGCGTTATTGGTCACTCCTGGTTGGGCGTGCGTGCGAGTCGGGGAGACGTTCCCTATACATACTCCAGTATTCCCTGTGCGTGTACTCGGCCCTTGACTTCGTACTGACAGGTATCATTGGAGCAGAGATAAGCATAGAACCCTGCCATGAAACGGCATAAGGGAACTCGAAAGTTTTAAGCTTGACCAATTTGCGTGATACTTTGAAGTTTTCATTTTTTATTATTGTGTTTTACCAAAGTTTTCTTTCTCTAAGGATCAAATATTTCATTTGTAGCTATAATCCAGATGTCGTTGGATAACAGAAACTAGGATGCCATAGAACGTAGGCCCATAAACTTCGCGTAAGCATAACACACACACACACACACACACACACACACACACACACACACACACACACACACACACACACACACATATATATATATATATATATATATATATATATATATATATATATATATATATATATATATAAATAAATATATATATATATATATATATATATATATATATATATATATATATATATATATATATATATATACATATATATATATATATTGCAGTTCAAGCGCTTGCTACAAGCAGTTCATATTCGCGCTAAAACAATTGAAATATTATAAATTCGGATTTCTTATAAAACGTTGGCTGAGCGCCTGCAAGCTTAAATAGTCGTGGCTGTGCTTGATGTGTTTCACGGTGTGAGGCATAGGAAAATAGTAAAGTAATATTAAGGGTAGTAAATGTATTGTTCAATACAAAGTGTTATACGGCGACTGGTGCCAAAGGTTGCAGGTTCGAGTCCCGCTCGTTCCGAACATGAAATATATATTTTCGGCATTTCCTTAATGCTGGTGGATTTAAGTCCCCGATTCTGGAAATATATGCCGACTCAGTAAATATACTGCATTACCGTGTTGATATGGCACTCGCACATAACTACCTCCATTGAACTATTCTTTTTAGGAATGGGGATTTGGTCGAGTGGATATGTGCGTTTCCCATTTCAGCTAGGCGACTGGTGCCAAAGGTTGCAGGTTCGAGTCCCGCTCGTTCCGAACATGAAATATACGTGTATATATGTTAATTCTATGCTTCTTGACCATGACGTAAAGTTAATATTGTATAACTTATATGGTATAACGCAGAGATAAATTTATAAGCCTAAAATTTGTACTTTACACGCGAAATAACTGTCGTAAAGTTATAAGGGTAAGATTTATATTTTATATATGCAGAGTAATTGTCATGAATGGAAACAGTTGAAGTACAAACTCGAACTGTTTGTAAGTGTATAAACGTCTATTGCAGTTATGATATGTCCAGTATGTTCCGGTGAAGGTGCCCATCTGTAAACTGTCATGTGACTTCTAACGGCATCCTTGTTGTATTCGTGTTGTAGGCAACCGATAAATGTGTGTGGCCTATAGTATCATTCATCGTCGTTGTATTATTTTTCCCTACCCAACACACACACATATATATATATATATATATATATATATATATATATATATATATATATATATATATATATATATATATATATCTATATATATATATATATCTATATATATATATATATATATATATATATATATATATATATATATATATATGGACACATGTTGAAAATTCTCATTTCTGCATATGGAAGCGATTAAGGTCAAAAGAGTACAGTAAAATCTCCCTGTTAAGACCATTTAAAAGACTAAAAAAGTGGTCATGATAGGGAGTTGGAAATATAATTCAACAAAGTGTAAACATAAAAAGGGCCTCTGAATTGATCGTTACTGTACAAATGGCCTTACTACGGAGGTGGTTTCAACTAAAGATTTTACTGCACAGAACAATAGGCCAATTGCAAATATGTACAGTATAGGTCTATTTTTTTAGATAAAGTTTCACTTGTTAGATGGATAATACCATAGAGTTCGTTCATTTGTACATGTATATTCTCCGTACAAACGGAAGGCAAAAGTGGTGGACGACCTGACAGAAATAGTAGGTCATCTCTATGAAGGTAAACCGCTACAAATTCTTTTGTTCAAGATAATGATAATAATGAAATCGATACTTATCCCCACGGAAATACTCATCTTTTGGCCAAATACCAGGTTGCCTTCCAACACAATGACCAACCAATTAAAGGAGACGAGGGAATATGGTCAATACAAGAATCGAAAGAATCCGCGCCAAGAAAAGCTATTGAAAGTATTGCTCCTTCATATTTGTGGAATCTCATTCCCAACCTGAATGAAAGAAACAGGTATAATGTCAGATCTAGTACGAATTTCTCTGTTTTCGAACACGCCCAAACCTATTCAATACTTCTATCTTTCCATCTGTAGTTCGATTGTGGAATGACTTGCCTGACGATGTGCGTTATCCCAAAGACCTAACCTCGTTTAACAAAAAAAATAGATCTGGGGGGAAATGGCAAACAAACTATATTACAGAAGTGAGAGAAGGCTCGCTGTTTCCGCACGCACGGATACATATGGAATGCAGCAAGTTAACTCGGATCTGTTCAGAAAGGTTCTAAAAAACTCCCATCAGTGTGCCTGTGGAAACGGAAATGAAGATGTTTTTCATTATTGCTGCGAGTGTCCTTTTCATATTACTCAGAGTAAATACACTTCAGAACAAAATCATGTCTTTTGCACCATTTACGGTTTCAATGTTATTATTTGGGTCCAAAACATGTACCTCCATGCACAATGAAATGATTTTTGGTGCAGTCCACAACTTTATCAAAACAACAGGTAGACTGAGAGCTGCGAGGTAGTTCACACTATGATCAAAAACTTGAAACCAGAAATGTATCGTCTGTGTATATAGTTAGATGAAGGCGCACTTTATCGTCCTACCCTCTATGCCGCCACTGTATCTGTCCTGGTCTTGTGGCGCTCTTCGTTACAGTGAATTGTTCCTTCACCTGCAACACGTGACATCTGTTATTTAATCCATTTTTTTTACTGTGCAAGAGGGATTATATAGGACCTTGCCCTGTTTCCCAATTGTATCCTTACGGAAATAAAACTATGTTTAAACCAATAATAATAATAATAATAATAATAATAATAATAATAATAATAATAATAATAATAATAATTATAATAATAATAATAATAATAATAATAATAATAATAATAATAATAATAATAATAATAATAATAATAATAATAATAATAATAATAATAATAATAATAATAATAATAAATGTAGCTTCATATGCTACATAGACGAACCAGTGAACAGTGTATAAAGGACCTACATACATGCATGGACGTGTATTAATAGCTTAATAATCACGTTGCCGTCAAAGAGTTATTGTACGTGAATTCCTGTGTGGTTACATACCTGTAGTAATATGCACTTATCCCGAATATCCACTGCTTAGGTATTGCCTCCTTAAGTGTACCTGATGCGGGACTTCTCCACTTTTCCACATATATAAATATGATGATACAGAATTGCAACCGAGCAGATGTTGAAAACACATCCCTATATATACTCATGCTAAAAAAGAACACGCTGTCGTTGGTAGAACATTTAGCAATTAAGTAGTTGGTAAGCGCGGTGATTGGATAGTCTGTTGTACCAAAGGAACCGTTCTTTTTTAATGATCCTCCTCTGTCAAATTGTGAAGTCTGCTGACAATGATCAGCACGTCGCGGTATGTTGGCTTCAAAGTGCATCTACATGCTGTAAGTGAACGCATTCAAAAGTCCCTGTGAACCTCATTGCCAGACTCAATGCTCACCAAATCCTAAAACTTTCCACAACAACCTTTTGTGTACTACACTCGATCAAGTATGAACCAATGTCGCTTGTCGGCATTGTCGTCTTTTTGGCTTTCCCGTGGATAAAAAATAGGATGATGAGAAACCTATTTGTAAATATGTGATGTATTTGCGTCTCATTAGCGCCTCGCCTCACGCTGTATATCGACTTCTCGTTTTTCATATCCGTGGTCATACTAAACTGTCGCCAGAATGTGAATTTCATAGTCGGCCCCACTTTAACTATATTTCCGAAGATAAGCAATCAGTCTGGCCTTTTTTTAATTCGTCAAATTATCTGGCGGCCTTTTGGAACACATGTATCACAGTAACAACCAGAATAATATTAACATTAATATTTATGACTGTGTGGTGCGCAGCATACCATAACCGCAAACAACACTATAATGACCTTTGGTCGATATGGTACCCATTATATGAGTGTGTCTTCTGAACTACTAGCCTTCATGGCCATTATTACACCCAATGTTATTTCCCAGATACTTTAATATATGTACCACCTGTGTGACCCGTACCGGGATAGCAATGCTAAGCCTCTTTTTATCCATGTCTGGAACACATGGTACTTTTATACGGTATTTCTGACGTTAATGATATTTATTCCAATTACGATGAAAACTGTTACTTCCCAATGTAAAACGTTAACACTTTATTGAGATGTAGTGTCAAAATATGTTACAAATATTTTTATATTTTAACATGATTGTACTTGCAGGCAATTCCTACCTTGTCCCCTTCTCAGCATGCTTATTATGATTATTCTCGGACCGCATATCTATGTACTCAAAAAAGCCATTTTATAGCCATGTAGTTTAACTTTTGTTATATACCTCAATACACAGTATCTTTAATTGAAACTGAAATGATCAGATGTACAGCCTTTAAAAACTTCAAACCAAGTTTTGATGTAATCATCATTATCATGATTATCTTAAAATGTGTACACTAATTCCTCACATTGTGCATCCGATTGCTTTTGATAAATCGTCAAAGTCTCTGTTTTCTTGTTTTTGCATACTATATAGGAAATCACACTACCTTGTGTGCTATTATTTTATTTCATTGTCTTTTTGTGTATATTTCTCCTTGCTGCAATTCACGTTCTGAAAAAAGACGCATTACCCAGAAAGGGACCTTGTAACCATCATTCGAATTTATGATATGAACAAGCCAGTAGGTGGAGCCATCGATTGTTCTTTCTGCGTATGTGCAGCTTTATTATTTTTTAGTGGTTACGTACATCCCCATCCAGGTCCAGTGGATGGTTTCGCTGACTTTCCAATTTGTCAAGCAAACATATATAACCTTTCAACTGATAAATTGCAATATATCAAATCTTCATTAGCAAAATCTTTCGATATTATTACACTGTCAGAAACTTTCCTTACCAGTGCATAAACAGACCGCGACTTGGAGATCCCCCGTTTCCACCCAATAATAAGACCTGATAGAACTGTTGGTTGTCACACACAACATAGGTGAAACCGGCTTTTATGACGCATGCTTTAATGGTCTGAAGTGAAGTTTCTCCAAAGGAGCCAGGACACAATGAAGCTAGTACAACAAACTGCATGTTCCCTTCATGTCGCTTGATGTTGACTTGATGTTCACTTCAAATTCACTTCAAGTTATGACTGAAAAATTGATACCAAGTAAACTAAGCCTCGTTAAAAACAAATATATGATGAAAAAGCTGAAATTACTTATCTAAATAGACATAACACATCTCAATTTTAAATTTACGAGTTCTTTTCTCTTCAGAAATCGCTATATTACCTAACGTTTTACAATATGAAAATAGGCACAATTTATACGTGCAAAGAACGTAGCCAGAGACCAGAACTCAATCAAATGACCTAGTTAAAACGTGTACATTTAAGTCTCTACAAACGAAGATACTTAGTTATATGTATCTGAAAATATGTATACTCCAGGCATAATGTTCCAGAAACTATAAGACCATGCCCGAACTAGATCGTGCAAGACGTGACGGGAAGGATACACGCGCGCCACAAAAAATTTGGAAAAAAAATATATATACGTATTTTACTTACAGACCTATTGCCGAGAAATTAGCCGGGCCAATGGCTATCCATACTTGGAGTGTGTAACTAACATTACGACCGCAACAGGAATGCTAGACAACCTCACATGTAACCGAGAGACCAGCTCAGAACCCCCGAAGGGGGAACGCTTGTATCGGCTAAAGCAGACCCTCTGCTTGGTGTTCCTAAAGGGTCGAAAAACGATGGAAGCCCCGGACAGCACATGCATGGCTTATTTATATGAGCTGTGGCGACGCGATTAAGTAATTCCTGTCAAATGACCAGCACAAATCTGCAGCCATGAGTATCAATTGGTGACCCAATGTGCTGAAGGCAAAAATTCAGTAGTACATGAACACTCAAGCAAGAAATGTTGATAAATACACGAGAAAAATGCATTTCAGTATTCTGTAAATGACAATTGATAAATATGTAAATAATTTCCCGAGAGTATACCTTTTTGCTTGGGTTTCAAGTCCGCTTTCGACACCGTCTGGCGACAAGCCCTCTTAACCTTCTAAAATGTGGCATTGGTCAAAACTTATTATCCTTAATCCAGAGTATGTATTCTACAGTCTCTTATTCAGTCAAAACTAGTCATGGCATCACTGAGAGTTTCAATTCCAATGTCGGTGTCAAGCAAGGTTGCGTCCTCAGCCCAGATTTCTTTAACTAACGCGTATTTGTGTATAATTTACCTTACATTTTTTATTTCTGTGCGCTGGACACAATTTCTGGAGAATGAGTTTGTTAAGTTTCTTATGTCCAGATACTAGGAAGATGTTGCTGGTAACAATGTAACATGCTGTTTGCAAAAACTCAAAGACAAATTTTGCTTCTCATATGGAAAACAATGGCTAGATCTTATCCTTCGTGTGAACAGAAATGATAACAAGTTAAGGACCTACTGCAAATTTTAAAATAATTTTGGTAAAGAAGAATATCTCAATTTGAAGTATCCAATGCATAAACGTAAACATTTCACCACACTAAGAATAAGCGAACATGACCTGAAAATTGAGACTGCATGGTACAATAATATACCAGCGGAAAATAGGCTTTGCTGTCCCTGTAACAAATCACAAGTCGAAGATGAATTACACTGTGACAAGTATGATATATTTAGGAAAGAACTGCATAGTCAACTGCATGCATACAATTTTGGCACACTAACACAAGATGAAAAACATATCTTTCTAATGACAGGCCACAGTGGAGATAATCATGTTCTCATATATGTAATAAATTACTTAAATACATGCCTCGTTATCCATGGTTAGTTTGAAACCAAGGAAGGTCTTTCTTTCTGGTATTTTTTTTTTTTTTTTTTTTTTTTTTTTGGTCCTCTTTCTTGAAAGTGTTGTAGTTATATATCTTATTATGCTTTAACTATAATTTTGTCTTGCCCCGACCTGGTGCAAACATCTTGATGTAGCACAGGTTGTGAAGTGTGTTTCTTGCCATGCCCACCAGATGGCGGGCCTTCAGCAATAAAGATTTGTATTGTATACTGTGGTCTCCTGCGTTACTCTTCAGTGCCAAATTTAGAACCCAATCAACAGCTTTTCTCGGCATGCATTGGGCACAATGCGCCCCCCCCCCCAAAAAAAAAGCTATTTACCTGGGATATTCTCTCTGGAGCTATAGGCAAGCTGGTTCTTGAGTGAAAGGTCTCTTTACAAGGAATACAAATGTGGGATCCTCAATAATGATAATTCAGACAAGTTTGATGCGACTCTAGTCGTGATTGTCACAGAAAGAGTTAAAAGATCCCCTGATGTGAGGTCATGCTGTGTACAGAAGCCACTTCTCCATGCAGCGTATATTCACGGGCATTTTCATTTTTTTTCCTTCAAGAGAGACCACATGCAGATACAGCCATCCTCGAGTGTCCCTTTTCTTATGTTCTGCATCACTTTCCCCATCGGTGTCGGTTCCGAAATTGTCAGGTTAATGATTTTTCGCAGGTGGTTTCTACGATAATTATCACGCATTTCAAGCTTGTTTGTTTTTCAGTTATTCTGTTTAACATATATTGTTTTTACCGGTCACGCGTTGTATTCTGTAGATTTTTAAAAGATCTGTTTCACCAAAAAATGTTTTGCTGTCGCGTCATATCAGTAGCTGTTGTGAATGTAAGAAGGGCACACGAACGTCGCGGTGGATATGTCGAGGGGAACTATAGCGGGGACGAGTCAGTTATGTCGCCCCCTCGATTAACAACACCGACTCCGCCCTAAGTTCCTTACCAGTTTTCGCCAGGTACAATTCCCAACTTTGGCGGTAATTTTCTCATGTGTTTGTAAGAAACGGTTAGTCTCAAGGAAATTGAAAGTTCAAATGCACAACTCGCATTACCTAGGGTTTATTCATAATCGTTTACTTAGAAATAGCTCAGATATATGCAAACGTAGATCGAAAACGAAGATTTGTGAAACTTTTATTTATTTATTTATTTATTTATTTATTTATTTATTTATTTATTTATTTATTTATTCATTTTCGTTTCTTTTCTGCATTTCTGAGCAAATTTGGTGGAGGTGGATACAATATCTTATTGGATGGAGTTTGTTAGAGGTACGTACAATCCCAACATTTGCTATAGTTGTTTCGTGTGTATATATATATATCAAAAACGAGTAGTCTCAGGAAAATTGAATGTTGAAATTTATAAGTCGCATTACCCAGGGATTATTCGTAATCTTCATCATTTACTTGGAAATAGTTACCTCAGATATATGTGGGCGCGGATCAAAAACGAAGGTTTGAGAAGGTGCCAGATTTTCGGGGGCTTTTTCGTTTCTCTTCTGCATTTCTTACGCGGCACACGCGGATACGTCATCTTATTGGAGCGACTTTGTTAGAGGGGTGTGAGGTAAGTGTAATTTCATTGGATCATGTACTGATTATAGAGCCCAACAACCACTTTTCGTCCCTTTACTTTCATTTAGGAATTTTCCAGATACATTATAAAAGACGGCGCATTACGAAGCGCCTTCACTTGTTGAACAGTCGACCACACAATAAGAACGAACTCTCCGAAATATCCAGGGTCGACTTGGATTGCTCGTTGCTGTGACTTTGTGGGGTTGCACGTTGTCAAAATATCATTGTGTTGTGATTTATCAGTGTTGTGGCAGTTACTTTGAGGTTTTTGTCTTTCTTTCAGGTTGGGGTTCCGTTGAATATCGCACAATAAGCAAGTGCAATATGTATGATCTTTTGGGTACTTTCTGAGATTACACCCGTTTAAATGCAAGTTCCATGTTAAGTACCAACTAAGTAAGAATTAAAAGGAGATTGCTTGATAGCCAAGGAAAACATTTCAACATGAACATAGCAAGACTCACAAGACCATGTCAAAATTCGTCGGCGAACAAATACATCACTTTGCTGAAAGGTCGGATAGTTTTTTTTTTTAATTTTGGCAATAATTTTAGCCTCACTAAACATGGTAATTTCCTTTTTTATTTGACTAAAGAAATTGAAAAAAAAAAACAAACTTTGCTTGATATTCACATTTTGTTGCAAAGACTAGTCGTTGTTGTTGAATTGTCCATGAAATACAATGTTTGGAAAGTTGTGTATGGAATAAATAACAGTGTTGCTGGCATCAAGCGAGCTATTAAAACAAGTGGGTCGAACAGTTTTACAAATGTTCAATGAGTTTGAGTTGGGTCACTTTAGTAATGATCTGGTTAAAGTTTCTAATACTATTTCTGTCACCAATACACAATATTTATATATAAGATTAAAACAACCTACTACATGGCTGCTCAAGATAATAGCTAGCGCTAAATACAGCGTGATAGCTTCATCTATAGCAAATATTACATTTCGGGAGGATTTGATCAAAGAACTGAAATGATTTCCAAAATATTAGATTGCTTTGTTTTAGTCCTTGAAAAAAAATACATACATAGAACAAATTACGCGCTTCCAACAAAATTAGGGAAAAGACCACTAGTTGACATTGTTGGTCAGACTGAAGCATATTCAAAAAGTAAAGAATTGCTCAAAGCTAATGTAACTACATACTTAAAATTAATGAATTCAGAATATCGTAAGATATTATAGCTGAACTCAGAAAGTCCCTTATGGTTCCCTCACACAGATCCACATCTAAGGTCGAAAAAAGCTGACTTTTCGCTGACACAGAAATACCCGATCTGATTTGCGTGTCGGCCAGAATTCCTGGCATGACGACTTTCTGCTGAAATGTATTTTAGCCTTCTCGCCGGAAGCAAAAACATGTTCCATACATCTAAGCGTCTGGAAATTGGCCAGGTTAGAGTAGTTTTAGTTTTTAGAGGGCTCCAGAAGCTGTGTTTTTCCCTTGAGAAGCTAATCTTTTCCATTCGTTGTGAAGCGGCAGCGGATATGTAGTCAGGGATACGCGCTCTCAGTGAAAGGGCTCTGTTAGAAGGGTTAAAGTAGGCGAGATTTCGTCTGATATGAATGTGTCCCTTTGCTTCAATCATGGAATGTTCTAAGTATTCAGAAGAGGGCAGCATACCTCGAGATTTCTGAACTTAGGGGGGTACATTCAACAAGTCGATAGAAAAAAAGGACTTTATCCGTGAGTGTTCCCAGTATGGCTTCCGTTGAGTTAAAAATCGACGCAAATTGGGAAGTTTGAAAGTTTTAAAATTGTCGAATGAATTGGATTAAGCGAGCATGCAGCAGACCATTGTCCACGCAGACACAATTTCTCACACTTTGCGTGACAATGTCTGATATCTTAAATAGCTGACATTTTTTTTTTCAGAACTTTAGAAAAACCTGCATGCCGTTTTATGGGTTAGACCCGCTAAGTACTTTAGTTTACCATAATCGAGTTGGGTTGCGTTATTGAAAACGGCAGACACAAAATTAGTTCTTTTGTGCAATACAGATCAACAGAAGTTCATGGAATCTACAACAAAAGGATGGAAGCTTTAGCAAGGCCAACAAACCTTACAGCTAAGATATTACTCTGTCAAACCAAAAAAGTTACATACCACATAGACTGTGCTCCTTTAAATATTTAGTGCATGAAGAAACTGATACCTGTGGGACGGGGGAAGCAGTGGCTTGGGCAGAAATATATCGAGCAAATGAATCCTGCCTGGAACCCTGATGATTCTGAAACAAGTGATATGTTGAAAACATCTGCCATCAGCGCGCGAGGCAAACAACTGCTACCTTTTAACTTGATTAAACATGCGAATGTCCTCTAAGTGCTTTTACCAGCAGCAAAACTTATGTTCAAAGTTTACCTTGTATCAACGACAAATTATCTCAAATTACACGATACAACAAAGGTTATCATGTATTACTGCAATTTGAAAACAGTATCTTGAATTGGACCACCGATTCAAGACTTAACAGAGTGCTCGCATTTAAGCACAGTTGGGTGGGTTCTTTTAAGCATTGTAACATGCAAATGAGGCGCAATTCGTCAAACAATTTTGAGTCCTACTTCTGTATGTAAAATGACGCACAAGGGAAGACCTGAGAGAATGTCAACAAAAGATTAAATGTATGGCTGGTGAACCACTCGGTTATATTTTAAACGAAAGTAATCAAAATCAAGATTTCATTGAAGTAATAATAAACAAGAAATTAGCGATAGTTGTAAAGAGAGTCCAAAACAAGCCTCCCTACTCAATTTGCAACACGCTGCCGAAAATTGAGGGTGACTGCACAATGATTACAAAGTTTTCATTTCATTTTCGATCGGGAATACTTTTATCTCCGTGCTGTTTGGCCTTTATTAACCAGGACGACCCAGCTAATTATCAAACTTAAATAATGGCTCAGGACAGCTTTAGATTTCTGTTGATGTCTTGTATTACAGACTGTGGAACCTCACCTGCACAAGCCTGTCGCTTTTGCCGAGCTAAATTCAACAAATGCTTAAACTGCCACCTTGGCAACGTCTATGGGTTAATGATTATGATGGATGTACAAAATATCTACCCGCCCTCACGAAGAAAAATACCGGCGGTAGCACCTGTAAATTATTTATTGCCAGCAAAACTAAAGTACAGCGACCAAAAAAAGAGTTTCTTGAGTTCTGAATCGCAACCAGATTTGATGATTTCGAAATTAAACTATTCAGTTGCAGTTTAAAATGTATATGTATGAAGAGCTTATGCAAGAAAATTATAATCTTTCCGGAGCCACAAGGGTGTTTTTTTCGGGTTATTTTGCTTTTTTGTAATGGTTTCTACATTCTCTGACATCTTGGTATATTTTAATAATTTGGATGCAGATTATGAGCACTTAGGCTCTTTGTATAATTTTTCTTTTTGTTCAGAATGTGTACAAAAGTCGTTTCGTTTTTTAAAACCTTGTGAATTGTGTATTGTTTATTTCTGAGGCACATATATGGGGCAATTCATTTTTTAGTTGAAAACAAATTTCATCTCTAAGCTTCGCTTCAAATAACGGTTGTACTGAAATCACCTTTAACGTGATTGTATTCATAATAATGATCCAGGAATGGGCCAGATTATATTTTATATATATCATATCATCACCTGGCCGTATATGACAGCCACAGCGGGGAATAGTTGTCACAGACTACTACAGATGGACTCACGGAGTGTGGTAAGTTGCATGTCATTTAATTGTTTACAGCCATACACACCAATACTCATTATCAAGAACACAAACTTACTAGTCTTGGGGATTTTACTCTTGTGGTGAAAATTGGTATGGGACTTAGGGCCAAGTCATTGTTGTCAATCGAGGGGGCAACACAAGTGGCTCGTCCGCGATATTGTTCCAGAACACCCCTCGACATATCCACCACTTGAGTGTCGACTCTCGAGCGACATGCTTTAAAGGCATAAAGTTCCTTGCAGCCCCCCTTTGGGGGCAGCCCCAACATTTTGGGAAGACTTGTTCACACATTCACAGTAATAACAACACTTATCTATTTGATATTAATTATTGAGATTAAGGACCATGCCTGTAGGGAATGAAAGTGTGAATTTAACAGATATAATATAATATAGTATATACTTATTTTGCTTTCGAACTTAGTCAAGACAAGATGTGTGAATCTAAGGCAGGTAGGCAACATAGGAAAAACATTAGATGTATAAATTTTGTGTTTTAAAGGACGTAGTTAGACAACAAGAAATGTAAAGAAATCGTTTGGGAAAGCAAATCCATGTGCTATATTTTGAAGCGGCTCAGAAGTTTCATATGATATTTGTAAAGACTGAAGACTCAAGGCAATGAGGCATCAAGAGAAAATTGTGAATAAGCAGTAAGGAGTGTTGATGAAAATAATACCACTGACCTTTGCAAGTTATTCCCAATTTCCTTTATGTGTGGAGCCCATCATAATTAAACTTTCATAAATTTCTCGGCCCAAAGAAGTAAAATTCGACTCCTTAAATTGACACATAGATGACCATAAGATTCGAGTGTAAATGTAGTTGTCTTAGTTTTTTAAATGTGTTAAAGACTGCTTGTTTGCATTTAACCAAATTTGAAATTTGTCAATTTCCTGATAATACTTTCATAAATTGCTTTCATTATTTGTTTGATGACAATAATTGAATGCAGATAACGTAAAATATAAAGATTGGTCCAAGAATCGAAAACTGAGTACCGAAGTAGTCGCAGGTCAAATATTTGAACATTTCATGAGACTGTAAATTTTGAGTTTTTCTTTTTTGAATAGCTTTGAAATCATTTCAGCCACAGATTATTTAAACCGATATGTTAGGTTGTGTCAAAAATGTCGTGTTCTAACGTACAAAAAGCTTTATTTGAGTCAAAATATATTACTGGATTTGTTTAACGGGCGTCTCCATGGTGATAATTTCGGTCACGAAGTTCAAGTATAATTTCTTGCATGTTGAATGTGTTGGGGTTTTTTTTTTTTTTGTGGAACAGAGCATTGTTATTTAACTAATCATATAATTGTCCACAGGGAACAGTTTTTAGTTGCTTAAGTTATATTGACTGTTCTAATAACATTAATAGTAACACACTGTATATTTAAAATCAAGTGTTATTGCAAAGTGTCCTTTGAATTCAGTGGTACATATATGTCCTATGAGCATAATCCTGTCTGTATCATTGCACTTAGGATACGGTATGTCTCACAGAATAAAGGGGTATATTAATTCATTTTCATCTTATATTTTGAGCTTGTCAAAGCGTCTGTACCAGTGCTCCCATGAGACTATCTATTTCAATTATCCAAATAGAGATGCCGGGTAATTGTTATGCCAAGCACGGCCATATGAGGCAATTATTGCGCCCCTGCTTATTTGGAAAAATAGGAGCATTTATACATAACGTTAATTGGGTCTTAAATGGTCAGTAGCAAGTTTCATTTCAATTTTAATCTTTTTTTTATTGAAGGATTTCTTTGAAAGTCAAATTTCCAGATGTTAGTTTAAATGACTTTTGATTCCAGCTGTGCGGCAGCACATCAATAAGAGCAAGATAAAGAAGAAACTTGAAATTGACATCAGACTTTTGTTGAAAGCTGTCAAAGGGTAATTTTTTTCTTGGTTCTTTGATTGTATCTCGCACAAACATTACACCTTTTTTTGATACCAGTCCTGGTAAAATACAGACTTCCCATCCACTTTCATATGTTGTCGAGTGAAGATAAACTTTCAAGCACGTTCCATTCACTTAACAATTCAGTGTGATATTGAGGTACATCTTCGTCCTTATAATCATTTGCCCTTGTTTTAAAGAAATCTGTAAGATTAATTGAAAAAAGCCACTGCTTACTTTTTTGGCAGACTGTACGCAAATTTTGATACTCCATCGCATATATTTAAGAATTAAACTTCCTCTCTAGTGTAATTACGGGCGCATGGTTGCAGTTTGTGTGACAGGCATTTCTGATGACGCGCGGTAGAAGTTTAATTCTTATATTTACATTCAACATCAATTTCTATTGACATAAGAGTAAGTTTTGTCATTGATAGTTGATTTAAAATCGTTTTTAGCTTGTTAATTTACAAAAAAATTGCCATTTGGTATACTAGTGGGAGGAGCCAAGTAGGCGGGGCTACTACATTAGCCATCAGTTGTCAAGGCAACTCCTGGAACACAAAACTAGGAAAAAAATAGTTCCGAATAACACAACAACTTTATTTCAATAAAGCTTGCAAAACCGGTAAAAGAAAACATTTAGGCAAGTTTTGACGAGTAGATATGCAATTCTTGATCATCTGATACCGTCTTCCCATTATGCTTAGGCCTATGAATCAAACGCTTCGGCAGTACTTTCGGCGGAAGCTTAAATAATGACAAAGTGCGTTAAGAGGATATTATTGCGCAGCACGTTGGTTGCACGAGATGCTCTAGTGTAACCATTGCCTCATGAACTACAGTACCGTTCCTATTCTTTCAATGCTAACAAAAATAACAAATGTAAATATTTCCATATATTATCAATATAAATACATCGTTTTAACACATGTCTTTCTTAGATTTATAGTAACCTCAGCCAATCACTACACGAAAAGTTATGTACGGCATCCATGATTTTGACCATGCGCAGAACTTACACATGCGATCCTGCGCACATGTCCCATACTCCATAATCACAATGACCCTGTAAATGCCATACTAAGTGATCCTTTAATACCAGTCAAGTATGGTTATTTCGTAGAAGGAAACTTGTGTCCATTTTAAACTGCTCTGTGCCAGCAGTCGCTTGACCCATGATAAGTTAAGAACTGCATTGAACTTCAAAATTTAGGCTATTTAGTCTGCCGCTTTCGATGCTTTGAAAAGTCAATTTACTTTTTACTTTTGCAATTTTTTTATCCCAGGTAAATTAATTTATCAACTCTTGAGTTTATTCCTCATGCTTTCTGAAACTATATACAACTTACATGTGTTTCAATTAATACTGATTTAACAACCAGTCGTGCACCTTTGGCGTGTATTTCAATGCTTATGGTTCTTGTGTTTTACTGTACTTTGAGATGTTAATTCTAGAGTGTAGGTCATGTATTTTCTAAGAGTGTTTTGATATATTGATCTTGAGTTCCACCATATATTTTATATATCAGTGGTTATATGTTCGCGACTTGTAAACAATATTTACTGGACGCGAAAGAAAAACAGCTCAGCTGATTTGAATTCCCATCATCATTATCATCATCATCATCATCATCATCATCATCATCATCATCATCGACTTTTCATTATTTGTTACCACATGATGCATTGTAAAAAATTTTTTCAAGGAAATCGACGAAAACCGGGTGACAATGAAGCAGCCACTGACACCATCCATGTAAGATCTGTTCCCCGCTTTATATATCTAGAAAATCTTACATAAATGCGGTCTGTAGTAGAAATGATCACTCTTTCCAACTTATACCTTGTCAGGTTAATAAAAGGAAAAGCAAACGACTCGTTTCCATGATACAAAATACGGCGGAATCCAGACTTGAGTGTATATACAGGCTCATACACTGAAGCACTTTCTGTTATTTATATGACTTGTTTTCCATGATCTGAAATACCGAGATATCCGGACTTCAGAATTGGGTCGCCAAACGCGTGAAAGCAGACGGACTGCGGCACTTCAAGACACGCTCGAGGAAGGCTATACATAATTCCCTTATAACTGGTGGTGATACTTTCATAAATACATCAGTTAAGGGAACTTATTTTTGGCTCCACGAGATTAACCATTTTACTATTTAACTCCCTAAGCAAGACCTGGGATGACAACCTGCGGCAACTGATGGGAGGACGTCCCGACGTTTCAAAGGCTTTTGGGGTCTCAATCCCCCGTGTTTCAGTACCCCCTAGTACATATACTACTTACAGGCTATATTTCTGTCTCGTCCTTTTCGTGTAAATTCGCATGTCTGTTTGTTTCATACAACGCGACATGAAATTACTAATTATACACCGACGACGCTCAGAAAACATTCAATAACATGGACTGCACGAAAGCATTCATTTCGTTTTCACTTTGTTCCGCATTTCAACCGTTGCTATAAATATATTCCATTCATTTAAACAGATAACCTGTTTTCAAGTTTGTTTTTCTTTCAAGGGATATAACACATAATACACTTACAAAGTGTGTAAGGAAATCCAGCCTTTATGAGCCCCACATAACACGTAGTATCCATGAAATTACTGGTCGTGCTGATACGCTATAAATTAAGTTATAACATATTTTTAATACACTGATAGACATTTTCATTTCTGTAATTACACACGTGAACGTAGCATTTGCAAAGGAAGGCTACTAATTACAACCGTCCAAATTTGGACGAATATTAACATTTCCCGTATGAAAGTACTTGTATCTTAATACGCGCAATATCTACACATACTTATAAGTACAACAAATCTCTTGTAATGTTTGGATGAATTTACACATGACAGGTGGACACAAATTTTCCACGTCGCATATGAATATGGCGAAGTTGACTTCCCTGTACACCACGTGTGTTATACATATTTACGATATTTCTTACAAACTTATCAAATAGCAGAACTTGTACAAACAAGCAGTCATTTCACAATTACCTTTCTGCGGCTTCCTGATAACATTTCCTGATATAAACACATAATGCTGCTACACAGAAAATTGCATGTCGATAAACAACGGAGCTCGTAGCCACGTCTTTACAGCAGCGTACCTAAAACCCGAAAGACAAGTGGTCAAGAGCGCAAGCTCTCACCTGTCACACCCGACACACCTGAGGGAATTCATGAATATTCAGTGCGAAACGCCACCTGGTGATATAAAACTCAAATCAGTTTAACGCAAAAATTACCTTGAGAAACAAAATGATTTACACAGATTTATAGTACCTTATCGTAGATAACACGCCCCCTCTTTTATTGAATGCTATTTATTCTAAAGCATTCGTGTAATAGAACTTCTAGCGATTTAACTCTGTTAGGGCTACAATTCTTGAGAAAATGCGTAGCATTGTTGTTTTACTTTAGACCATTTGTAGCTTCAAGCAATACAATTTTAGCTACTGGACGTACCAGCTCAGTGGCTCTGGTTTTATCTTTAACTGATCTTACAAGACCGTCACTGCTTTTGTTTACTTCTGTCACAAGACCCAAAGGCCACAAATTTCTTGGGGTGTTTTCGTCTAAGATGAGTTAAGTACGAGATTCCCTACAGACAGATTGTTATGTGGTATTGTCCATTTCTGTCTTTTTTGCAACTGTGGCAAATATAATCGTATCCACTTTCGCCAGATTGATCAGCTATATGTTGTACATGTCTGCAGCGCCTACAGTACATGTCATCCTCCGAAAATTTATCTGGTGGCAATTTTGCACCTTCCCTGGTAAGCAACAAATGATTAGGTGTCAATGGGAAAGGATCACGGGGGTCATCACTAATTTTTGTCAGAGGTCTGCCATTTTAGATTGATTTAATTTCACCGAAAAAACCCCCGTCTCTACCTTTTCATCAGTCAATCGTTCATTGGGATTCAGTAAGATCCCAAGATCCACCCATGTGTGATGCAGTAGGAACATTAAATTTCCTTTCAATGTTGTTCTGAACTGGAAATGCATCGATCTCATCTAGAGATTGCTGCTTTATACTTCGTCTTAACTCTGCCTCACCTGCCACTAGGTTATACCTTTGTCTGAAAATACACGTATCTACGGAAGCCATTGAGAAACGAATCCTTATATAATGAATTTAACTTCTCTATATCTACAGCTCTTGTTCCTAGGCATGTGTATAAAAATACATAGCGTTTGACCTGTCATCTTCCCGTATTTACATACATGGGCCCAAAATTATCCAATGCTACATATGTAAAGGGTGGGTTACCCTGTTCTATCCTCTCTTTTTGCAAATCTACCATTTTCTCTCCACAGGGCTTGGCATATAGCCTTTTATATCTGACACAAGACTGGATGATATACTTGATCAAAGGTCTTGCTTTGATTACCCCCAAATCGCTTCTGATAATACTGTGAACCCATTCAACTCCTACATGTGCTGCATTATGTGTCTACAATAACTGAAGAGGCAATAGCATGATTACGAAGGATGATACATGGATGCTTCCCATGAAAATTAGCACGACGGTATATGCCCCCAACACGTAAGATACCAATCTGATCTAAATAAGGATCGAGTGACTTTAGGGGACTAGATCTCTTTATTTTTTGGTGCCGTGAAAGTCTTTCTATATCTTCATTATAGGAATGAGCCTGAGCTACCCTGACTAGTAGGGTTCCTCCCTGACTAATCTCTGCAGATGAGAGTTTCCCTTTGCCACTGTGTTTCTTTCTGAGTATAGCTAATAGCCTCTTCCACCAAGCTACAGCTGTTTTCATTCTGTACCAACTGGAATAATATTTGCCAATATGGAGTAATGAATTTTCTCTCTATACCGGTACATCGCTAGATTGTGTGCTATTCACACAAAATTTTGGTGTCCCTCTTTTTACCTCACAATCATCTTCAGGTAATTCATGAGATTCTAGCGAATTGACTGGCCATTCGTTTTCATACTGCTTTAACATTCGAGGTCCCGACAGCCATTCTTGACTGCATTATTGATCTACCGTAGCACCTTTGGTTAATACATGTGATGGGTTAGCAGTGCCGCTGATGAAATTCCCCTGCTCTGTTTGTGACAACTGTCTGATCACACTAACCCTGTTGCCAACAAACACATGAAACCGTCTAGTTTCATTTGATATGTATTTCGAAACTATTTCGGAGTCGCCCAGAAATACGAAAGAATGATATCTAATTCCGTTCACAAAAGATAATCTACTTCAGCAGCAAGAAGAGCTGCTTGTAGTTCCAAGCGTGGTATAGTACACTGCTTGAGCGAAGCTAATTTACATTTACCCATGATAAGTTGTGTATGGATTTTCCCTTCCTTATTTATACATCTAATATAGCTACAGCAGCCATTGGCCTGTTCACTTGAATCGGAATAATGATGCAACTCAATTTGAGCATCATTGGATTCATTAGGTTTGATGCACCTTTGAACTTTACATTCTTTAAGTTCTTTAATGACTGGTACCCTGCTTCCCATTGTACACTGAGATATAATGGAATAGGTTCACCCCATGACAATTTAAGTCGTGTGGTTTCCGTGAAATAGCACTTTACACACTAATAAAAGGGGGTTGAGCAGACCTAAAGGATCAAACATGGAAGATATCTTACTTAGCATTTTCCGTCTTGTAAGATCATCAGTGTCATCAATTGACACTTCGAAAAAGAAAGTATCAGGGAAAACATTCCGTTTGATACCCAGTACTTTTCCACATGAATCTGGCCCTATGTCCTGACTTCTTTGGCCAGACGTTCATCAGGTATGCTCTGGAGCAAAGGTTCATCATTGACAATAAATTTTGTCAATTTGAACCCTCCTTCCAGCAATACTCTTGGGGTTTCTTGGATAATTTCTTCACACAGCTTTCTTTGTTAGGTACGGACCTTAGACAATCGTCAACATAAAATGACTTTTCAATCGTGTCTTTCACCAATGGGGATACATTTCTACACTCTGATACCGTGCGCCTAAACTCATATATAGCACCACTTACACACCAGACCCCACAAGACCAGTGAGACGTCATTCTGTAACATACTAATTTCCCCTGGCTGTACCACATAAATCTTAGCGCATCTCTGTCTTTTGGGGGTATTTTAACTTTGTGATTCATAGCTTCAATATCACTTTGAAACGCAAACTGGTATTGCCCAAAGCGCAACAATACCGATAACAGCTTGTTTTTCAAATCGGGACCCTGCTTGCATCGATCATTTAATGACTTCCCCTGAAACTTTCTAGCGCAATCAAACACAATTCTAAGTTTTTCTGGTTTCTTTTCTGTAAAGATAACATGATGAGGCAGATCCCACATTTTACTTGTACAATATAATTAACTATCAGGGACTATTTCTGCGTGACCATTGTCTAATAATTTATTTATTTCTGTGTTGTATCTAACTGTACATGTAAGTCCACCTCGATCCAACTTCTTCACTAAAGAATCTAAGCGTGATTTTGCAACTCCCAAATTATTTGGAATGGGTTCATTCACATCTTTCCATGGAATGGGTATCTCAAAATGGCCTACTTTCCTCAATTCACCATCCCAAAGTTCAATAACCGACTTGTCCTCTTGCGACCAAGCTAAGTCTACTAAACCCTCGTTCTCCAACTCCCAAAGTTTAGCTACTTTATCTGTCACAGGGGGCACTGGGTGACTGGTCACAAAGTTTGATATAATAGTCTTGCTGACTTTACCTACAGGAATTGTCCCGTTAATAGACCAACCAAAAACCATACGCACCGCAAACGACTCTTGTTTACTTCCAGATGTAATTTCAAGGGCAATAAAAGCCCGAGCATTGTCTTGGCCTATCAATAAGTCGACCCTTTACAGCTTCTTCCTGGGTATAATACGATAAATCAAGGTCACGAAGATGAGCACGCAAAGGAGAGTCTAATCTGCTACCCGACACAGGTATAAGGTTAACTGTATACACCTAATTCATATTCAGTGTATCGCCATTTTCTCCTGTCACATACAGATTGACAGTTTCTGATCTCCTTTTGTTCGTCAAATTTAGTGTACCCAACTGATATTCTTGAGTTTTACTTTGTATTCCTAAACGCGTCACGAGAGACTTCGTACAGAAGGTGATACTTGAGCCTGTATCCACCAGAGCATATAGCCGCTGAAAATCGTTCACAAGCACTGAAACAACAGGCATATATACGTTTTTCTGGGGAGAACCGCTAGCATGAGATAACCTAGGGGGATCAATTTGATTTGTCTTTTCATCAATATGTATAAACATGTTTTTTTTCCCACACCCTGTAATGGAGCAAACCGATCGTTTTCCACACCTCGAAGTGTCATGTGACGCAAGTAGGCAATTGTGACACAATTTATGTTGATTGAAAATATCGAGTCTCTGCTGTGGAGTCTTTTGCTTGATGATACTACAGTGCCATAAACGGCGATGCTCACTACATAAAACGCATGGCGGTTCAGGTCTGGCACATGTCTTGGACCCTTTTGTAGACCCGTTACTGTCAGCCCCGCCCACTGCTCTAAGCTCTGATAATTTACCACCTTTTGATTTATACTCATTGCCTGACATACTCAGATTAGCTACTAAACTTCTGGGATTTTTTGTTCGGCTTTTCTGATTTTCCATACCTAAATACCCCATAAACGGGATCTGTAACTTCTGCAGCAATGTCACCAACAAAGGTTACCAAATCAGTGAACCCTGGATATGAAGAACTCGACTTTTCTGTTTTAAGAGCATATTTCTTCCACCTAGCCTGTACACTACCATGTAATCTACCTACTATATCTAGTATGGCAGCCTGTGAATCTATACTGAACCAAACAAATAACGCAACCCTTAAACTTTTAAACTTAAATATTTATTGTTACTTTCATATCACAGAAACAAATTAAATCCATATTCTGCAGTCTTTTTGGCATAACATGTGAAAAACAAAAACTTGAAACTGTCAACGAGGGCGCGACCAGCTGGCAATAAACAGGGCAACATTGATTTGTAAAGTTCACAAATTGGCATGTCCACTAATACTGTGTGTGACCACCATCAGCATCTGTAACTACTATGCAACGTCGGCGCATGGATGACACGAGCCGCTGCACCATCTGCCGGGGCACACGATCCCACTCTTCTTGAAGAGCCTGGCGAAGCTGCTGGCGGTTGGCGGGCGCTGGATTCCGTCTCCGAACACGCTGGTCAAGGTAGTCCCAAAGATTCTCAATGGGATTGATATCAGGTGAGAAAGCTGGCCATGGCAAAACGTTAATTCCTTCTCCTTGCAGAAAATCCATCGTCAGTCTAGCGGCATGGGGTCGAGCATTGTCCTGTTGAAGCAAGTGGAGTTGGTGGTGTCTAATGAAAGGGACAGCAACAGGCTGAAGGATCTCATCCCTGTAACGGGCAGCGTTAAGATTGCCTTTAATGAAGCTTAGCTGGGTTTTGGCTGTGAATGAAATTCCACCCCAAACAATCACTGATGCACCTCCAAATCGATCTGTTTCCAGCACACAGGCATCTGAGTAGCGTTCTTCTCTTCGTCGCCAAACACGTGTCCTACCATCTGCATGATACAGGGTGAAGCGGGATTCATCGGTGAATAGCACATCCCTCCACTGTTGATGGGTCCAGTGAGTATGGGCAGTAGCCCATTGTCGTCGGGCTTGCCTTCTTGCCTGTGTCAAAATTTGACCCCTGTAAGGACGCCTGGTGTGTAGATGGTGTTCTTGTAGTCTATTACGGACTGTCTGGGCAGATATTCTGTTATTGGTTCTGCCAGGTGTCTGTTGTGCAGTTCTAGTGGCTGGTCGGGTTCTGCTCTGCAGATGTGACACCCTGATGTGTCTGTCTTGTGCAGGAGTGGTTTCTCTTGGTCTCCCAGGACGCTGTCTATCAGCTGTGGCCCCAGTCTCCTGGAATCTTGTAGCAAGTCTGGATATAGTGGATTTGTGGACTTGCAGTCTTCTTGCCACCTCTGCTGCAGATAAACCAGCCTGTAGCATGCCAATTCCTCTCTCCCGATCTACTGTTGATAATCGACCCATAGTTCTTGGAATACTGTGCCAAATGAATCCCATGCTGCCCTTTTATTGTCCGTGAGGGGCTACACCCAACCAGTAAAGGTACGGATGTTTTACTCATGTGGGTAACACTGAATCCTGCAGTTGCCCTTGATTCAGCACAACCACCAAACTTTGAAAGCCTCATATCCTCGCACACAGTTACGCTTGGGCTGATTTCAATGTGGCCTTTTCCTGTCCCAGAATCAAAGACTTGGCAACCTTAATTTCGGTGTCAGAGACTTGCGTAAAATAGCTTGCTGTAGTCACTCTTGATTCATGACAATGACCCCATGGCAAGGTCAAGGGTACTCGACCCTGAGGTCACACTACTTGGTGCATTATTTTAGACTGATTTAACAACGGTTCGTATATTTCTGAACTTTAAATACAGTTCCAATGTGAAAATAAACCCAAATGAAAAAGTTGCGTTATTTGTTTGGTTCAGTTTATTTCCTCCATAGTATCAAACTGTGACAATACTTTTTGTATCGTTTTCATTTCATCATCGCATTGCTGTACATCTTGTGGTGATCTTAATACCTTACCTTACTTCAGCTGTTTAACAAGTCGCTCAGTGACAAGATGTGCATTTACCGAATCTATTGTCAAGGCTGCTTCTTGCCTCCTGGTACCCTTCTTCGCCCCTTTTTAATTGCCAATACCTGATAGCTTCCTTGGCAGGACCCTGTGTATACTGCATAAGTCGCGACAATTTCAGATCGCTATTTGTAAAACTTTGTTAACATTTTGTTCGAAAGCTCTAATAAACTGATGATACTGGAGAATGTCACATCTGAAAACCTGTATTTCGACTTTCGGCATATTTAACAAATTCAATAACTCGTCTCTAGATATATCATTCTCAACAGATCTTTTTGGCTGAGTGAAAAGATTTACCTTTTCTAATACAGCTATGTATTTGTTTTGTTCTACTTCATAGTAATCTTCACTCGCTTCCATGTCGTCTTCAGTTATAAGAATTTTATGGTATGTGTCATGCGCAGATGTAAATGTTTTAAATTGAGAAACTAGGCTGTCTGAACTGTCCAGAATGTCCTCTATGTTATTTTCCTCAATATTCTGTCTTATTTCTTTAATTTTGCTAAGCGAGTGCCCCCTTGGCCGAAGAACGTGCCTTTTTCAGATCGTCCGACATTTCTTCCCAATTGTCACCACAGCTCGCGAATTATACTGTCTATCTATATTCTGTCACAGCCACACCCAGTTTGGCCCGTAGAACGCCACCCTTCGAACGACACACTTTTTCACTGTGAATTATGGGGGCCAACCGAAACGACTGACGACACAGGCTGACGATTTACCCTTTATTTCGCACTCAACGAAGAAGACGTGTAGGTGAATTACAATTGCACACACACAAACACACACACACACACACACACACACACACAAACTAATTTGAACACATATTCTGAAACCTTGCGGCAGTATACCGACACACAACAGATATATATTTAACTGTTTATAATTTTATGTTCAAATTCGTAAGCGCATATATATATATATATATATATATATATATATATATATATATATATATATATATATATATATATATATATATATATATATATATATATATATATATATATATATATATATACAGGCTATATTTCTGTCTCGTCCTTTTGCGTGTAAATTTGCATGTCTGTTCGTTTCATACAACGCGACTTGAAATTACTAATTATACACCGACGACGCTCAGAAAACATTCGATATCATTGACTGCACGAAAGCATTCATTTCGTTTTCACTTTGTGCCACAATTCAACCGTTGCTATAAATATATTCTATTCATTTTAACAGACAACCTGTCATCAAGTTTTTTTTTCTTTCAAGAAATATACCACATAATACACTTGCAAAGTGTGTAAGGAAATGCAGCCTTTATGAGCCCTACATAACAAGTTGTATCCATGCAATTACTGGTGGTGCTGATACGCTATAAATTAAGTTATAACATATTTTTAATACACTGATAGACATTTTCATTTCTGTAATGACACATGTCAACGTAGTATTTGCAAGGAAGGCTACTAATTACAACCGTCAAAATTTGGATGAATATTAACATTTCCCGTATGATAGTACTTGTATCTTAATACTTGCAATATCTACACATACAACAAATCTCTTGTAATGTTGGAATAAATTTACACATGACACGTGGACACAAATTTTCCAAGTCGCATATGATTATGGCCAAGTTGGCTTGCCTGTACACCACGTGTGTTATACAAATTACGATATTTCTTACAAACTTATCAAATAGCAGAACTTTTACACAAACAAGCAGTCATTTCACAATTACCTTTCTGCGGCTTCCTGATAATATTTCCTGATATAAACACATGTGCTGCTACACAAAAAATTGCATGCCGATAAACAACGGAGCTCGTAGCCACGTCTTTACAGCAGCGTATCGAAAACCCGAAAGACAACTGGTCAAGAGGTTATGTTCTCACCTGTCACACGCGACACACCTGAGCGAATTCATGAATATTCACTGCGAAACACCACATGGTGAGATCAAACTCAAATGAGTTCAATACAAAAACTACTTTGAGAAACAAATTGATTTACACAGATTTATAGTACCTTATGGAAGATAACAATTATACTTTCGAGGATATTGAAGATTTTAAATTTCATATGCATATAATTTGCAAAATCCTAGTATGGAGGTACAATCTTGCAAAGTTTGGATTTTCTACGTATTATAGTGTCCGAGAAAATTGTCGGACAAAGTCACTGGTAAAGAAGAAAGAAAGAGAGAGAGAGAAAGAGAGAGAGAGAGAGAGAGAGAGAGAGAGAGAGAGAGAGAGAGAGAGAGAGAGAGAGAGAGAGGGAAATTAAGGAAAATCAGAAAATCGTATGTTAACACACACCCATTCTAATATTTATGCATTGATGGCTGTAATATGACACATAATCATGTTGTTATTCAAAAAAAGTATATTTTTGGCTTGAAACTTCACTTTTTTTAACTTGGGAGCATAACACTTGGCTTGTTTGGGTGTGGATTCACATGCGGCTTTCCATATTTGGGGCCTAGTAAGTGGTTTGTACTTATTTGTTTTTTTACTCACGTCAATAGATTTTTCAAAGTAGTCACAATAATAATAGTAATTAGTCTGAAATGGCCCATTTTTCTCTCCATGACAAACGGTTTTCTGTTCCCTATGAGTGACCCTTGTCAGTGTCTTAATTGGTTGCTAGGGGTCATGGACTAAAGACTGTGCAAACAATGAAATGGTTCACTATCATGCCCATGCGAACTAACTTTTTTTTTGTAACACAAATCAAAAGTTTGGATCCTTTATCAGGCCATGTGCAGTCGAACCGGTTTCGCCAGTGGTGTGGCTCGTCAGGGACTGAATGCAAACAAACGCCATGTGCTCTGCACTCCTAAAACCTTTCGCTGTAAGCAAAATTCACACATCTCGGTTTTTGGGAGCAGGTGGTTTATGTGGCAAACCATCCAAAAATATTAAAAAGTGATTAGAGGTTATCGAAAGGTGCGGGCTTCAGATGTTCCACCTTAACGCAGGTTTTACTGTTTATACTTTTTGTTCATAATTGTGGTAACAGAGCAAATGACAGGACGACCCATCAAGGCACGTATCCGGGTCAGCTTCCACAATTATGTGGGCAATAGGAAATATACAGCAGGGTGTGTTCATAAATGTAAATGGTTGCTGTCAAAGTTGGATGCTACCGTTGTAAGGGACACAATGATAACGAGCTGGTTCCTCCCTTTCATCATTGTGTTCTGTGACCTGGGACCAACCACAGGTAGGTCAATTATGCAGGCAACGTAAATTACCTTTACCTTAGACCAAGCAGGCTACACGTGTAGCCTCCTCGCTTAAAGCCACAGAAGTCTGGTGGATTCGGCCACATGTGCAGAATTTTCAAAGTATAGTAATATTAACTATCAGTTTCAAGTCGCACTAAAGCAGGGAGTAAGTTATAATGGAAATAATAAAGCGTGACGCAAAGCCTAACTTTCGGCTGTGAACACTTAGTGTACATAGGCCTAGCGATAATTGTATTTGCTTGAGAATGGAAAGTACAGAAGTCCCACCACCATTACTAGCTGTAAGGACCAGTGAAGAGATGGTTGCTTGTAATGGGGAATGCGTATGAGGGGGAGCCACTGTGTTATGTGCCTAAAACTATGTAATTGCCCCATGAAATGTCTTTTTATATTTTGGTTCAACTGGACATTTATATTCATCTAGATGCAATCTTTTATACTCAATTAACAGTCTGATTAGTAATTTTAGTAGTGGCATAGCGTACACTCAGGTTGTCACCAATTTTCACACATCAAACTTGAAATAATTGAATTGGGAAAAAACATATACATGGTTTTGATCGTCATGCAGGTTTAAACCAGACATTCTAAAAGGGAAACTCTACATATGAAGGTCTATGGCATCATCAGGGTTTTCCGTAAAGCTTTATAGCTTAACGGTGCTCTAAAGCTTTAGAAAAAAATGATAAGCTTTTAACTGGACCATAAAGCTTTAAATGCTTCCCATTAAGCTATTATATTTGTGGAAAATGCAAACATTACAGATTTTTTTTTGGCCAAAGTGGCACTTTTTAGGACAGAATCTACTTAATTGAGCAGAGAAATACAAATCGACATTTGAGCATAACGAAAAGTGTAAAGCTTCATTTTTTTTATTGTTTCCTTGGGAAAACCCTGATCATGCCTGTAGCTTCAGCGACCCAAACAGGGGAGTAGCTCCTTTTCATGTCTTTGGCCACCAATGAAAGGCAGTTGTACAGAAGTTAGCATTGCTGGTAGTGAAATAATTTCCTGTATTTCAGCCGCTGTCATGTATTGCTTGCAGTTTTCATTTTAAGGTGGTCAATTATGGGGGGGGGGGGTGCCAAACAGTATCCAACCGGTTCTTCAAATTTAGGCCACTACCTCACAACGTGTGCTTCACTCCTAAGAGATTACCATAGAAGTAAGCTGCATTGCCCCATTTGGGTAACAGCATGGCAGCGCAATGAAGTTGTTATCCACATGAGCCATATAACTTAGGAAAATGGGAACCTGTGTGCAAGCCAATATTTTATTGTTTTATGGAGCAAATCATTGACAATGTAAACACCAGCTTTCCCTGACACATCTGTGGATCTATGCCAACAATAAGCCTATTGCTTTTTGTTGTGCATTTAATCAACAAGAATGCTTGTGGAAATTTGAAAAAAAAATCCTTCTTTGTTTAAGTGACAGACAGAAGCCAGAAGCTTCAACTGCACAGATGGGGACTGTATTGTGATGCTTCCAGGCAAATTCGAGTCGACAGTTAGAATTAAGCAGCTGATTATCGACTTTGCCTTGTTGATCGACTATGTTGTCAATTATTTACATTATCATCCCAACACTAATGTAATCATTAATGAATACCGCATTTGGGGTTTTTGCTATAATTTTTTAGCAGTTTCAATGCATGGGTGGCAAATTATTTTTACCACATTGCAGACAAAACCCCTTGGTGCCTCTTCTGTTTAGACACATATTTCAATGGCAATCAATGACTTAGGCTGACCCAAACAGGTCCATCTGACCAGCATTCTGGTAGTGCAAAAACAGTCTGAATGAGGGCTGTCTTCATTTGTGGATATTATTGTTGAGTTGACACAGATGTATGGTTGGATTTTGTACAAGAGTTACTCCCTTGTAGACAGATGTTGGCTCTCTTCTCGTATCACTGTGAAAAATATATTGGCGTTAAAGATTAAAACGGGATTTTTGGAGTAATATCAGTATCAGTAAGTACACACCTTTCGACCACCATTGCCAAGACCTCTGTGTCGGGGCATGATGCCCAAGAAATCGAGTTAAGAAGCTTGCTACTCACACTTTATTCGAAACCTGATGGTCTCGTGGTGACATCTCTTGGTCCATGTGGAACTGATGATGACGTTATGTGCACATGCGCCTTGTCTCATCCTTCCTGTTTTGGAGATTGGTCAGTTGACATCAGCTGTAAAAGGAAGTTGAGTTGCTCAGGTGGGCTTCTCTGGTGCTCGAAAGGTAAGTGCACTTACTAATATTGATATTACTCCAAATATCCCATATTAGTTACGTTAAGTTACCTCTCATTGCGGATATACAAACGTACCGGCGGTTGGGTAATTGTTACAGGTACAATGACCTTTATAGACCATTGAAACCATCAGTTCATCTGAAGGGAAAACCTCAGAGCTACATGGAGATGACGCCGCTGACAGCAGAATCTGGCCTAAACCAGAAACCCTCCTTGCCGACCCACATGGGACTGCACTGACCCCCCCCCCCCAGTGCTTGCCAACCAACATGACAACTGTCCACCTCATGGGTGAACCTTGTCAGTTTCAGGTCCATCGGACCTGGAGATCTAAGAAGTCCTAGTTGCAAAATTGGCGGGTGCTGGGGGGTGGTTTGTGGTTCCAGTGACAGCAATTCCCTTGTCACACCACCAACAGGCCAGGAAATCTGGACAAACAGCCTGGTACTGTACAATTTGAGGTCTACAAGGCCTCAAAGGCCCACTTAGAAACTCGCCAACCTATAGGCCTGCATCAGATTCAAGCACAAGAGTGCCATAAATTGGAACATGGTGGCAGCTCTGATGGGATCCGGAAGACCTTATGGACCAGTATCAGAACCTAAGCAAAGGAGCCTGTTACGGCCACAAAGGCATACTTGCCATCCATGAGCACTATCATGTGATGCCAGTAGTGCTCAGCGAAAGTCATGGATGGTCGCCATTGACAGGCCCGCATAATGTCAACAAATGCAACAATCCACAGGGCGCACCAAGAGGCATTGAAAGCCTGCTCCTCATGAGCTCTGACAGAGACAAGCTGTAAGTTGTTGGATCACTACCAATGCACACGTTTAGGACATTCACAAGGGTTGAGCAAACAGCTGATTGACCCCCCCTCCCCCACCCCCACTGTTCTTGAACCCTTGCCTAAGACTTCTTACTGGTATAACAGGACGTCGGCCATGTCCCTGATACGCAGAGCCCAAGGGTGAATTTGCTTACTGGTGCACCAGTCTAAAAACACCTTCCATCGAGCTGAGTAAATAACTCGAGAAGAAAATATTTGAGGCTGACTCAGAGAAGCAGATGTGTTGTGAGGTAACCACCAAACCTGGAAGTTCAGTACCAGAGGGTTCCCATGGAACACGCTCGTCTGTGGCTACAACAGAATCTTTGGCCCTGCTGGTAATTGTAGTGGAGTTCCAACAAGTCTACCTAGCAATCACTCCGGGGCCGCCAGGGGTGACAAGGATCAGATTGCAATCATGGGACAGAAGCTTGGGCAGTACCCTCGGTAGGATCTGCCAAGATGGAAAGGCATATGCCCACAGGTTGCTCCAGTCCATGGGATAGGCAAGACATAAACTGGCAGTTTGGTGTTCTTCTGAGGTGCAAACAGATTCACGTGTGGAGTCCCCAAACATGCCCACATGGCCAGAACGACCCTGCAGTGGAGCGACCACTCCATCCCTACCGGCTGACAAGAGATGATCAGCGCGGACATTCACAAATCCCGGGACGTGCCTCACATGCGTGCAGACTTCCTGGTCATAACACCATCTGATGATGGGTACAGCCAACTCTGTCAGCTTCCAGGACCACAATTGTGAATTGCAGATACTTCTGGAAGATTCCTCTATTGGCATGTGGAAGAACGCATCCTTGAGATATAGGGATGTCATCCACTCGAGGAGCAGTTAGGCTGGGGTGTATTCATCCAAAAGGACAGGACTTCTAGATAATTGTTCGGCGTTGTCAGGTCTATGACTGGACACCACCCTACTTTCAGCTTGGGGCACAGGAGGAGTAGTTTGTAGAAAACTTGGTCCTCCGCCAGCTCTATGGCGTACTTGCTCCAAAGTGTCCAAACAGCCTACAGGAATGCCGAATGAATGTGCTGAACCAACCGCCAACTGGGTGCTGCACAGAGTCTAACAATGTGGCAGTTGGCAATCCTAAGATGTCTTCCAGGAACTGGGAGTCAGGAACGCTCAGTCTTTCCTGACTTTTTCCCTTTACCACAAGCCTTGCCTTTCCGAGACTGCTGCCCGCCCTTCCCAGGTTGTCGCCACTGTGGTTCTCAGCTGCATAGACTCAAACTCAGTGTTAGTCCACCTGCAGTGAACTCAATGGGAAGATCTGCTCCGGCGCAGAGTACCATTTCCCCTGGATATCCACCTAAGGGAGAAGTCTACCCTGCCTAAAGAAGCCAGACGTCGATGGTGTGCAGTGAGTCTTGGCTGGGAACTGTTTGCAACAAAGGACCAAAAAGTTATGGGCGTACATTGATGCGTGTCCTCCAGAGACAAGCCCTGGCATGACAGCACAACAGTGCCAACCTTTCCTCCGCTAGTAGGACCACAGCTTGGTCACCAACAAGGCTCTGAATAAGAGCTTTGACATGGTCAAAGCCCTTGGCAGGTGCAGGTGTCCTGTCAATAGGGGTAGAGGCTGGTGCCTCCACTGTGCCCATGGTTGCCAGCTCTTGTTTGAGCGTGAATGGTGTGATCGATGAACTTTCAATCTGGTGTCTGACATATCCCATATCAGCAGCTGGTCCTCCTTCTTGGTGTCCAGGTCCATAGTCTCTGGACTTGCGAGGGAAGCACAGACACCCAAGACCTCATCGAACAATGTATTGTCCGCCTGTGACAGCAGCGTATCTGTCACCATGACAGGCGCAAGAGTAGCGAACACCTTTGCAGAAGTAGTTGCCACCTCAGACGCCACCTGCACTTGCTCCTCTCATGAGCAGAAAAAGACAGAAGGGAAGGGAGACTCATATGCTGAGATCTCCGAGGCTGCAGACCAAGAGGTCTGCAGGCTAGAGGGATCTGGCTGAGGCTTCACCAAGCTGCTATCCTGGACTTCACATGTCACCGACTGAGCAATGCACTGGCAGTAGGTGTCTGGAGGGAGACCAGAGAACACTCAGACCTGAGGCCTGAGAAAGAGCTGACTCAAAGTGAATTCTGCTCGGAGACAGTAGCGGTGGCCAATGCAGAGGAAGACTGAGCGTCCTCATGCAACTGCTGATCCTCACAGTGCTTATGATCCACCTGCCGCTTGAGAGAGTAAGAAGGGATACCCAGCTCAAACATGGGCACCAGCTGGATCACCAACTGCTAACTCTGGGGAAAGCCACTGAATGTGCAGGAGGAATGCCGGTGCTACTGTCAAGGGAATTGGAGGCGCAGACACCACTAGGGCTGAAGGCCCACTGGCAGTGCAAGGCTCATCTTTCCAGGTGTCTTCCTCCTTGGTCCCCTATGCCTTGGTTTACCACCCAAGCTCTTGAATTCGAGATCTTTGGGAGCCAACTGAGGCACTGGTGCTTCAGCTGGCACTCCGGGCTTACGATCTGAGGGCGCCGACTGGCCTGGGTGCTGGCTTTTCATACTGTCCGGACTTATAATCTGATCGCCTGGACTGACCAGGATTGTGGAATACTGGAGCGGGCACCCATGGGTTTCTACTCCAGTTGCATCGGTCTGTCCAAGCACTCAGACCTGGAGGACCAACATCTTGACAGCTGCAGCCGTCACTTGGCAGGTTCTTCAGAGTGGACTCTGAAGAGGAACAGTCTGCTAAGTGGGGCCAAAGAAACACACAATATTTCAGCCTGCTGCATAATACTCCTGGACACCACCTCTAAGGGAGTGACCACCTTTTGATGGGTGCCAAGAACAGATTTGGAAGTCGTTTGCGGCATAGTCATTCGCTTGCACCCTCTGAGAGGCGATCTCTTGCTACTAGACTTTCGACTCTGATGTCTCTTCACCTTCTCCCAAGGGGTACCAGGAGAAGATACGACTGTCTTAGGGGACTGCAGAGGAGCCATAGTAGGTCTACCCTCTTTGCAGTTAGACACATGAGGCACATGGAAAGAGGGACGAGCCAAAGTAAATATACGCTTTTCCCCGTGGGCGGTCATAGGTGTGGACTCAACGGAGTCCGACATCTCGGCCTGGTGTTTGGCGGATCTTGCGACCTGCCACATACACCTAGCACAATCTGACTTCCTCTTTGCCTGCTCACAGAGCAGCCACTTGTCCTGCCCCCAGTCCTGGAAGTATTTGCATGTACACTTACGAGATCAAGCTTGGCCCAATTGCAGGCAACACAACCATACCAGTGTGGGTGGTCATCAGGGCTGCCATATAGTGGTTCCTAGAATCCAACTTTTGTCTGTGATCCAGTAAGGACGAGGATGCAGATGTACCTGGCCCAACACCAATGGCCTGCCTCTAACAGGAAGCAATATCCTGGTGTACACTGCTTTCCCTCTCTTTGCATTCTGTTTGCCAAGACGCCATCTTGAAAAATCTAAGCACAAGGCAAGCGACCAACCTTGCACTTACTATTTTTGGTGGTGTTCGATCACAGAAATCAGCTATCTAGGTATTCCAAGATGCCTGGACTGCTGACAAAAGATTTTCTGCAGAATAGGGCTCGTGTAGGCACAAAAAACAGTGCGTGTGAATGATTGTTCAAGGAGCTTCAACTTGCAAGGCAAGCCAGTAATGGCCCCCAAAAGAGAAAGGATGATATGGGGTGCATGTGCACATGACTATGCCATTAGGTCCACATGGACTGAGAGATGGCGCCACGGGACTGTCAGGTTTCAGGATCAAGTTTGAGGAGAGAGCTTCTCAACTTGATTTCCTGGTGTCATGCCCAGACACAAAAGTCTTGGCAATGGTGGTCGAGAGGTAACGTTACGTAACTAATACAGTGGCCCCCCTCTTGTGAGGCGGCCCCAAATGAACCTGAAATGTGGCCTTATGAGAAGGGTGGCCTCTCATGAGGGGGAAATATTATACAAAGGTCACACTTGTTGCCTTATGAAGTGGCCTGTTAAGAGGGGGGTGGCATCTCATGGGGGGGGCTTTCAAGAGAGGGACCACTGTATAGGAAAAATAGGGGTCCCCCTTAAATAAGGCGACCCCAAATGCAACCAAAAATGCCCATATAAGTGGGGTAGTCTCTCTTGAGAAGGACAATACAACGGAAATATCACTTTTGTAGCATGAAGAAGTGGCCTTTGGAGACAGGGCATTCCCCCTTCAATGGGGCCTTATCTGAGGGAAACTGCTGTATATTGTTCAATGTTGGTTCAGCAGTTTGCCAATTGTTGGGACACGTACTGTTTGTTGCCTGGGGGGCAACCTTACTTCAGTCATTCACTGCTCCAGCTGTTGTGAACTGGTAACACATATTTTTGGTAGGCGGTGAGGGATTCGATTGGACTAAGTGGTCATTTCCGATTGTGTACTTAATTAGGTGAATATGGTGGGTTGAGATAATGAGAATACAGTATGTGTGGCTACAGTCAATGAACTAGCAGTCTGATTAGACGGCCACAAAAAATGCTACCTCAACCTACATGTTGGCATTGTAGAAGGAAATCAAATGGGGGAACAGAACAACTGGATTCTTGTCACAAACTTTGCATCAGGAATTTTTAGCTCCCTTTTAAAAATAACTCATGTGTATTGCTACTAAATCATTCAATTTGTGCCAAAGGTACCTAAAAGTGTAGAATCAATTTGAAAAAAGGTAGGTTGCTGGGAAATATTGGATTGTGCATTAAACCTCTTTTCATCGAGCTTCAAAAGTAGCTGTCTGAGCTTTGTATTATTGCATATTGACCCAATTGATCATTGATTCAGCAATGAATGTAAACATTGGCATAGGAGCGCGCCATGTAGCCTAATCACTTCCAAACAACTTGTATACATATGTCTTGATTGAGTGATCCAGCACATTTGGACAGTAAATTAACCATTTGTTGCACCCTCCCTAAGTAATGATACACCATCAAATAGTTTACAGGTAACATGCCTTGAACATGTTGAAACTTGGGAATTGAAGGCATGGAAAATGTATGCAGAAAAGTGCAAATTGTCCCGTGGGAAGCTGTTGAGAGTCTCAGATCACCTCTTAAAGCTTAAGGATGCAGTAGCAGATTCTCTGAAATATGTGAATGTAAATACAGGAACATGCCTGGGGACTCCTATTTCTGAATTTGTTCACCAGGTGGTGCTGCAATTCTTTTCTTATTTTTTCTATATATATATTTTTTTCTTTTTAGCCATGCTGACCAAAGGTCGCAGAGCTTTTGCGACCGCTCATGTCTGTCTGTCCGTTATAACACCTATGGTCAACTTTATGGTGTTGAAAATTGTATTACTATTTACCTGTTTATGCCGGTGTCGGTATGGTGGAAAAGTGTATGAAGCTCTTAAGTTTCAAATGAGACATCCGTAAACTTTTGCTCGCTAGCGCGATGCCATCTACAGTTTTTGAGTTAGCCCAATATAACTTTCAGGACTTATAGGGTGTGTGAAAATCTAGGCGCCTTTTGATATTGGTGGTCCCAGCTACATTATTATATACTAAAGTGGTCAAAATGTGGAAATCTTGTGCACCCTCTAGCATCTTAATTTTTGGCGGATCTTCACCAACTTTGGTGCGATTGTGGGGAGGTCAAAGTCTAATTCGCTAATGATACTAGTGGCTCCACCTATAATATTTCAAAGTTATGAGCCAAAATGTGACTTAAGATGTGAAATTCCGCATTTGGAAAAGTAGTTGGATTAGTCTTGCCAAATTTGTATGATATATAGACCATGGCCAAAGATAGAACGTTATGTAATATCTGTGACTTTAAACTATTTTTGTGAGGTCACAATGCCTATAAAGTTGAATAGGTGATTTTGTAATAGCAGGGTGTAGCTTGGACATCAATAGCAAAAACTTTGAGCCATCAGATCAAAATTGCCCATGATTACAAAATACATAAAACTTTACATGGGGACCTAATTTGGGGGGGTCACTGTGACCCAGTAATTATGGAGTTTGGCGCTTATCCAAGTTTATTGTTTTTTGTCAATAATTCGAAAAGCTATCACCAGATGTGAACAAACAGACTATATATGGAAAGCTGGATATGGGGCACATATCTTGAACAGTAACAATTTTAATGAGCTGAAGGTCAAGGTGACGTGGCAAGTTTGAATATAGGGGTCATCTTGTGAATGCTCTGCACCACACAATTTTTTAGATAGACCCATATACCGTTTAAGAGTTATAAAGTGTATAAAAATCTGTGTGGACATAAAATGTTGGTGGCACCACCTATAGTATTATGTAATATACAGGTCAAAATGTGAAGATACGCCGACCACAATACCAAACACAATTTCAAGTTGTCCCAAAATAACTTTCCGGACTCATAGGGTGTATGAAAATCTAGGTATCTTGCGATATTGCGCCACCTACAATATCATGCAATATAGGCGGAAAAATATAAAAATCTTGTGAACACTCTAGCATCTTTAAATTTTCGGCAGATCTTCCCCAAATGAGGGGGAGGTAAAAGTCTAATTTGATGGAAAGTATGAGGCAAAGTGTGTTTTAAGATAGAAAATTCCATAGCTTGAAAAGTAATGGGATAAACTTACCAAATTTAAAGGCTATACAGACAATGTCCAAAGCTAGAATTTTATACAATATCAGTGACCTTGACATATTTTTGTGAGATCATCATGCCTGTTCAGTTGAAAGACGTGATTTTGTAATGACGCGGTGTAGCTTGGACATCCATGGCAATGTCAGCACAGCACCAGGCATATAGGCCTCTTGTATAGCATAATCTGGGTGACCTTGATCCTCTGTCCCAATGTCAGTGAGGACATAAAGTTAAGGACTCACTGATTGTTGTCTTGGCACATGCAGCTATATCCATCACTGAAATTGCACAAGCAAGCTACGGTTACATTTGGAGCAGAGTGCCGTCTGGTGGACAGTTTTACAATAAATTCACATACGGTTTATATGTTCAGAAGCCGCTTTAGAACTCACAACTTTGAAATGAACAGGTGCAATATAGCCAGCAGAGCATTAGGCCCATGGGCCTCTTGTTTCTTCAATGAAAGCCCCCTTCCCAATTAAATCACTCAGGATCTACATTGTTTTAGCTTTTGTGGGTGAAGTATTTTTCATAGCGTAATGTGTGCTTATTAATATGAAGACGGTACTAAAAATAGATGTTGGTGAGTTTGTGACAGCAGCAGAAATGCGAGGCTTTTGTCAGACGTCAGTGCGAGAATTTGTGATGGACCCCTCTACAGACAACACTGACAGTGTGCAGACAAAAAATGCTTGCCGCTTGACAGGTGCCTTTAATGTAATGGTACATGGTGAGCTGTGTTATATTGCAATTCATCATAGAACTGCCGAAGTCACTGCTGGTCCATAGTCAGAATCCGAATTCCCCAATGTCACAAGTATATGTACTTGGGTTGGTATGGGGTGGCGGTGATTGCCAGAGGGCGCAGGTGCCCTACAGTGACCCGCATGCACAGCAATTTGCCTGCTGGCATGTTGGATGACATTTAGCAGCGCCAGATAGTTTACGCTGTTATGGCAAGTAAATTCAAGTTGAGCCATCTCATATGGTCACAACTTGGGATGTGTGGGTGGGGTGGGGTGGTGGTGTAGTAATGCTATTTATGTCTAGTAGACAGGGCATGCACTATAGTCACTACATGACCACAGTCATAGTTACTTGGTTTTCTGCCTGCAGTCTCTGACCAGTGTCTACTTCACATGTAAAGTTGCCACTGACCCTAATCTTGAATTGATATGCACATGTGCATACATAGCATCATTAATAGCATGATGAGAATATACTAAAAGTGATGCTCTTGTCTACGAGGGTTGGAAGAATTGTGGTGCACTGTCAGCCTAGCCACAAGCGGAGGGTTGTCAGTCCATCCCGTAGGTTCACAGTCTTCTGGTCAGCAAAAGTAAGGGACAGCATTTGGTTTCTTGTACCAAAGCACAATAAATCATCAAAACATCAAAATATCAATACAATAAATTCCTCATTATGTCATACGACATGATAATGTGGTTCCCATAAGAATTGCAGCAAAAATCTTGGGGGACGTGGAGGGGGACCATACTTTCATCGAGACGCAAAAACAGTGTCACACCCAACTAATGAGTCATGAGTGTGGAACTTTCCTTGAGATACATGTCTCTTGTTTCGTGTGGAACTTTGTTCTGTTTTTAGTTAAACAGGAATTTTCCTATTTAATGGAAAATGTTTGGTGTCACTTCACTTTAAACTACTTCAAGTTCTCAAGGCCAAGGTGGACTCTGAACTGAGCCATCAGATTTCTCACATGTAGGGTAGATCATGCTTTGTACGACTACAATCGATGAAGGAATGTGGCCGTACTTACCAAATGAATGTAGGTCTCGACTTGAAGCTACTTTACAGGTGATATGTGAATTGCCCCTTTCCCCCTGAAACTGGTTGCTGGTCAAATGTTGTCTGCTTCACGTGAACCATTTTCAGCTAATTATGCCCCCTGCTACTGGAAGACGGGTATATAGTATGTCACCAGGTCAAGTATATGGGTCACAGTGACATATCCTTATAAAATTGCGTCTGGGCTATAGTTGTTTCACTATTTAACCCTTAGCCCTTGACTGTCGATAGTTGTCCCCATACAAATACGCGCGTCGCAACGTGACTGTCGCGAATTGACAACATTTGACCGTGCTGTTGTATTGGGTCTATTTCTATAGCCACACAGAAAGTTATTGGTCAGCTCTGGACATGTCTAAAAGCTTGTGTTCTTCTCTTCTGGTTTCACAATTTTACTGCCATCTTTGCATTAAAAAAATAGCTTTTGTTAAATTATGTGTCGCCATCCTTCTTTTACTGTCATTCGACCGCCATCTTAGTAAAACAGTGGTGAGTAGTACAATCGGGCTTGTGAATGAGAGGGAGAAATGACATCTCCACAGGATAATCTTCCATTATTGTATGATTTAGTAGGGGATAGTGACTCCGATGAAAGTGACTTTGAGGGTTTTGGTGTTACAAGGTCCAGTGGTATTCCAATATTTCATGACATCGTAGGAGACAGTGACTCTGGGGAAAGTGGTTTTCGGGTTTTGAAAATACTGATGACAGTGATACGGACGATCAGCGCGATGACTTTGATTGAGGCATATTCTGATGATTGGATTCCAGCATTTTTACAAGTCACCAGAATAAATTTTGAAGTTTTGGAAGATTGTGCCGAACTAGAAACGTAAATTCTCAAAATTATTTACAGACAACTTGATAAATCAATGTGTTGTTCAAGCAAACAGGTTTGCAGAATAAAATACCTCCGTGAACATTCACACTTGCCGTCTCATTCACAAGCCTGACCTTGGTATCCTGTTGAGTTTCTGGAAATGCGTGCATTTTTAGGGACTTTGCTTTATACGGGATCAATAAAATTGCATTCTTACGACCTGTATTGGTCCACAGACCACTTGACTGGCTATTATACGGCCTACTACTTCCCAGCGGAAATACCTCCGGATGATGTACCCACCAGACTGACTTGCAAATATTTCTTTGGGAAAAATCTCTCAATAACAGAGCAGGAAGACAGGCATTTCCTGTTTGCATACTTTGCAGTGATAGGAAGGCAAAAATCCATCAGCAAAACCAGTATCAGTGCGAAAACTGGGAAAAATCCACGCATATACAAATCAAGCATCCCCACAGCCTAAAAGACTATAAAATCAAGTGCACTAAAGCCCTTCATAACCTTTAAGAGTGAACCTTCATCACTTTTATTCAAATACAATCATTGTAAATATACTGGATTTATAATTCATTGCAAGCTTCAAAAGTGAATATATATACGGAGAATCATTTGCATCCCACTTGTGTTGCTGCTGCGAGTCCAGTTGCATATTTCTTGTTGCACACATTTTTGGCGCTTCATTCTATATGCTTTGCTACTTTCAGTTTTGCGGCGTTATACTGAACATGATTAAAATCATATCTGGATAAGTTTCTTCCACGTTTTAGAAAAATCAAGCGTTTCGAAGAAGTCAATATGCAAGTCAATGAGCAATTCAAATGGAAAGTGAATGCATTATATGGAATAAACAATGAAAATATTCATTTTTTTCATTGATTTTGATTGTTCATGCAGATATAGGAAAATGCATGTACAAAATAAAATAATGAAGATTAGAAATAGAATATTTTTGCACTAATAATAATATTCTGTGGCACTTTGCTTTTCTGTCGCGGTCCTGACTAGCTTTGTAGCTTGTCAGGCGGCCTTTATTACAAAAAATTACAAAAACCCAACACAAGAAAACAGAGATTGACCTGCATTTGGTCATGATTATGATACTTTACACGATTATAAATTGCAGTTTCACTTCATTCTGTATGAATGTGGCCTATTTACATAATTGATACAAATTGATTCACATTTTTAATGAAATATGCAAATTTTTTCAACACTAAATTCTTACGTGGGTCACTGGTTACAAACTTGCCATACAATACTTTTCTAGATTCCTGAAAATAAAAAAGATACACGGTCATTAAACATGGTATGAATTTTTCAGTAGAGTAGCGCAGAAATGCCCAGTGCCAAAAAGTACTGCCCCCAGAGGTGGTCAGAGGTGAAAGGGTTAAAATATCACACCCATTGCTCCCATATGAACCCATTTCATATTATGATAGAATGTAGCTTCTGTTTGGCGCAATGAAGTTTATTACACACATGAAGGGAAAACGTTTTGCCGAAGCTACTTATTCCCAAAGGTGATTAATTGGGAAAAATGTTGTCTCCAAGGATGTCTAATAAACTTTCTTATTGTCCCAAAGATGATTAATAGGGAACAATGTTTTCTCCAAGGATGTCTAATAAACTTTCTTATTGTACACAGAAAGTATGCTCTATACTTAGGGGGTGGTCATTAATTACGGGGGGGGGGGTACAAAATGTCTGCACCCAATTAGGGGGGCACAAAATTACACATGCTCCTAATAGGAGGGTCATAAAATTGGCCCCCGCCCACCCTAGAGGTGGGGGGTCATCAAATTGTGAATCCATTTATAACAAAATCATACAACCATAACCAGTTTAAGGCTGGAGAGACTCAATGGGGGTCACAAAATTCTGCAGACGGGGGGGGGGGGCGAAAATACTTGCCGGCTTTTTCGGGGGGGGGCCAAAAACTATGATGATGCGCCCTCCCAATTCCCCCCCCCCCCGTGGTAAATAATGACCGCCCCTTTATTCGCATGTTCCCTGTAATTTCTCGTGGAAAGTCCCCAAAATAGAAGAAAAGGCATACCTGCACAACTTAATTTGGTGAAGTACGTTGCAGATGCAGTAGCATGTAAGGATATCTAACCTGAATTTACAGTTGTTCGGTCCTTAGCAACAAGGTAAAGGAACTAGTAAATCTAATGTTGCGACTAAAGGCAGCAGTATTGTATTAATTTCCCACAAATTCATATTAATCTTAAAGAAAATAGTCAAGACATAACCATGCGATTGTCACGTCATGATGCGTAACAAACGATAGAAAAATAAACTAGGCTGCAGAGTATGGAACGAAGTTGGGACATATGAGTGATGTAGTGAAGCAGTACCTACACATGCTTAATAAAATAATTTGTACCAGACTTAGACAAGGGAGGTACGTAAAACAACGGAGCACAAGATAATTATAGTTAAAGTGGGGATAAAAATGATAATCAGGGCTGTATTTACCCAGGATGGTATTATTCATAATATATAGAGCTTCTGTGTTAGTGCCAATGCACTGGTCAAGGCAAGAGGCAGTGGTCAAATGGTTTTAGGAGCGATAATAACATAACAGTAATGTCCTTGATTGGAGCTCCAACCCTGGGCCCAAGCTCCTTTAAGGACAGTTAAGACACGCAAAGCCTTTGCATGGGCGATTTTGATATTATAACGGTTTTCACCAGGTAAGTGTCCTTTCTATAAGGTCGCAAAATTTCAAGCTCTTAACTAAAGTAGAGATATGAGAAAAATGAAAAAAAACACACAGGCATGTGGACATCTGAACCTCCAATTGTCAGTCTTTAAGTTTTCAGCCACCTAGCGGAACCATGCCGCACGTCAATTATACTTAACAGTCTGTCACGTGGCTCCAGGTAGCAACGGACCATGGCAAAAGAAGAGTGGTATCATGGTGGCACTGCGAAATCAGGTGTCATGCGGAAAGTGTGTGGACAGAGAAATGATGCGAACATGCAAAGATATCCTAGGCTTAGTGGTATACTCTATAGCTATCTTGCTTGTTTTGCGTTCATGTGATGGAACACTATTATGAATGTTCAGGAGCAGTGGGAGTCGGTTGAATGTGCCTTCAAAGGCCGTGCCGCGATGTATTACCCCAGTGGCCCTGCACATCAAAGACAGACGTGAAAAAACGCATTTTAATCAACAATACCCACATGCATAATATCAATACTATTTTCTTGAAACCCAAAGATGAGGAAATAGAAGTACAAATGAATACATCGAAAAGCGTAAGATAAGTATAAACGTAAACACAAGAAAACTACAAAAAAGCGATACAAAACTAAGTTTGGAAAGAGATATGAAACTCATTGATTGAATTATTACAGAATAATGACAAGATATAAGTATATAAAGAGTACAGACAAGTCTAACAAGCTAACTAAATAAATGTTAAACATTATAGGGGAATATGGTAATAAATGGAGGTTAGAGTTCAGCCACCACAATAGCCAAGTTATGACACTATGAAACGTTTTCTCAGAAAAGACAATAGGACGAGAGCTCCACTAAGGAATGGTTATTCCAAGAAAAAGGCTGGGCGAAATTTAATCTTGTGAACGGCTTTCGCTTTGTATTATCTGAACTGCAAAAACAATTCAGCGATTTTCCAAATGTTACTTTGTTCTTTTTTTATAAAATGAAAAAAAATGAATATCCTGGAAATCAGAGGGAAAATTGAAATGCCAAACTTTCAGGACGGATAACATTTAAACTAAGCCAAAGACAAAAAAATCGCAGGATTTTTTTTTATTATTTTGTTGCCAGTTTGTCAGGATTAAGATGCAAATGTAATTATGATTTTATCACAAATAATGAGTGACTTATATCGATATTTATGAGGTGGATGGTTTGCCGTTAACTTTCAATTGTTTATTCAACAATTAGCATCACAGACACCCAAACATGTGACTCATAAGTTCTTTGGAGTATGACGATTACACATATGATGTATTACTCTAACGCAAACACATTTTGAACCAGGATTGATAAAAGTGGGATTTAAATTTGGTGCCGTAGCTGTTCTTTAGCTTTGCGTTCTCCGGAGTCCCCTTTTTCAGACTTAGAAAATGTGGAAGTAATGTAAATATACTTAACTTTCACCATTAATTATGTCAAATAATGATTTTCAAAATATAAATTTGAAGTCACTCATGCATTTTAAAGTTCCCAGGGTGCCCCTGTACTTAACTTTTTCAGTGCCAAATTTTTGACTGAATGAGCAGCTTTTTCTCGGAGCGCATTGGGTGCAATACACCCAATGTGCACTGAGAAAAGCTGTTGACCTGGGATATTCTCTCTGGACCTGTAGGCATGTTGGTACTTGAATAAAATATCTTTTTATGAAGAATACGAATGTGGTCCTTATGATAATTCATACCAGATTCACTTAAATAGGTCGAGTTGAGTTGCACTTGGCATTGAAAGAGTTAATAGGAATAGTTAGATATTTTTATGTAGAGTGAACTCTAGTTGGTATCAGCACAAAGTGACCAGTCGCTTGTTTTTCTCTCACAGCGGGGCAGCAGATTGTGATCAGTCCGCCAGGGCCTCAACAGCGTGCCATAGGAAAACAGATCACCTTCATATGTACAGTTACTGGGGTGGCCCGAAATGTGGATCCGCATCTGCGATGGAAGGGGGTTGACGGGCGTGACATCATAGAGACAACGGGCAAGTGAGTAGAAGGCAGCATGTGGTGTCTAAGACACTGCAGGTTTCCAGACTATAGCTGTATCAACTGTTGTCTCAGAACTTGCACACACCATTCAGTGGCAGTGGAAGCAGCTTGCACTCCAGAGCACCAAGTCCAGGTACATCACACTTACTGTACGTGGCGTGTAATCTTGCAATGGTTAAGAAAAAAGAAATAAAGGAAATGCTTTGTGTTAAGGGGATGATGACTGGTCACCTGTTGTCCTGAGTGCAGTGAGTGCTCCATTGACCATTCTGAGTGCAGTGATATATAGTCCACCAACATCGTCCACCCACAGTCATCTTGTTACACAGCTCCCTATCCAAAGTTTTAACTTTTTAATTGAAAAGCTTAAAATATTAATATGGATGTTGGCTTTAGGGAACTTGCAATAGCATTAGGTAGTGCTAGTTCACAAAGACACTTGTGATACAGTGGCCCGTTACAGTTATAGAAGCAGACGAAATTGTAAATAATCCATTGTTCATTTTCCATATCCATTGCAATGTTCGTTGTTAACATGAAGTCATCCTCGCTATGCATGGGATATGAGGAGTCAGTATAGTCATAAGTAGTTCATTCGTAAAAGTGTGTAGGGGATATCAGTTATTGCATCCCACAGCTCACATTTTCATTGTTGTCGAATTTAGTCAAAAAGCATTGAAGTGGATTACTTTGATCACCAGCCAGTTTAGCCACTAAAAAGTTGCACTGTGACTTTCATGTCATCAGGTTTATTTTGCACTATAATTTTTGACTGAATCCTGTAGCCAATCAGTGAGTGTATTGTGTTGATGGTTTATCCCTGGGCCAGCGCTAGTAATCAGGAATAGTTTTATTCAATCAACATATAGTATATTCCGACATTATCAATTTATATTGTATAACCATAAAATGTGTGTACCTGAACTGATGTTTCCTCAGCCAAGTCAATTCTAAATCTTAGTGGCTGGTGTTGTATGATGAAGTTTAAATATTTGATCAAAACCAAAAAAAAAATCTAATTTTGTTTGGCCAATTTGGTTAAAAATTTCTACAGATTCTTATCCAGATCCCATTAGTGTTAGTCTCTGTCTAATGGCTAGCACTGCTTCATGCTGATATTCACGCAGTCTGGTTTTCATCCAGGACTGCTGCATCACTAGATAACAGCCATTAGTGGTTCCCCAGATGGGTTGAGGGGCCTTATCCCGGGACCTGTCCCATCAGGTCCTGTCTCGTGAGGCCCTCCTCTGTCCCTTGCATGAGATACTTTCATGTACATATATAGCTGTATGCATATCTGGCCTGTGCCATTTTTATGTTGTGCAACAGCCCTTCATCATACACCCTATCAGCCCCCTCCCCCAGCATGACCTGCATGTGAACATTTTCTTTACAGAAGTCTGTGCTGTGTATGTAACATGTACATGTCTCGTACAGGGTGTATGTGGAGAAGGATGGGCTGCGGACACTCAAGCTCCACATCACAGACCTAAAGAAAAACCATGCTGGTGAATACACATGTTACGGCACAATCAGAGGCAACCGAATGGACAAGGCCACCAAACTGATGGTTTACAGTGAGTAATGCTGTGTATAGCAGACTGATTCATACACTTTTGATTTTCCAGGTAAACCATGCTGCCAATCACAAACATGATCTGTCTCACAGTTATTGACCTGAGAGCCATCTAGTAATTGTTTTGGACTTAAATTTAGAGGATGCGTTTGCAATGACTCCATGGATGGTGTATGTAGGTCCCACCAAGTGCATAAGTCCACCATGTTTAATGATGTATTGAATGGCCATGGCATATCTCAATGCACCTATCTTCAAATTTGGACATTCATAACTTGTAATAGCTACATGTATTAAGCTCTGTGGACCAAAGATTGCAGAGTTTAAATATAATCATTCATGTCAGCCTGTCGGTCCAGAAGCATTTTGTTTTGAACACAATATAGTCTACAAAATTCATGTTAACCCTAATAAATTTCACAGCTTATGAGGGGTATAAAATGGAGGTTGAGAATAACACTGGTAGTGCCACCTGTATTATTATGTAATAGATGGGCCAATATGTAAAAATTTAAAGAATGCTGTTTTTCAAAGAATTTTCGATAAATCATCACAAAACTTGATAGGGATGTTATTCAGGCAAATGAAAAACAATGCAATGAAATTTGATGGGTTCACCTACAGTTTAATGCAAATACAGACCAAAATGTGTGTTACAAACACCTTAATGTTAATAGTTTGAATAACAATATGGTTACCAGAAATAGAGAAAATATTCCTGCTCCTAGGCCCACCAATATTACCTCTGAAAAATGTATAAGATACTATGTCCCATCCCTTATCAAAACCCTTCCATCTTGTGTTACTGAGAAGTTTGAGATACATTCATACTCTGGTTTATCCAGCGTTGCAAAAAAATATTTTATTAACAGGTATCACGATATATGCACTGTGCCAAAGTGTTATGTATGTAATAATTGATTCTAGTCCTGTCTAATAATAATTTTTTGTATAAATTTGTTGTAGTCATCCTTAGTTTCTTTATGGATTTCATGGTATTTTTGTGATAATCAGTTTGTATATTAAGTTTCCTCTTTTTTGGTGGCCCCAGTGATAGCGGACTCAGGTCCTTAATTGGGGTCATCCAGACACTCATCAATTTTTGTATTCTAATGCGTCTCACTGTCATGTACTTTTGAGTTGCAATATTACATACTATTTGTATCCATAACAACTATATTTTGTCAAATAAACGTTTTCTGACTCTAATGGTACCCAATGTACCAAAAATATGTATTATCTGAGAGTTTGACATTGCAGTATTTGAATAACCTCGACCTTGACCTATTTTTCAAGGTCATTAAATACTATTATTAAGAACACTAAAGTTAATTTATTGAGAAAAAATCAGGGTAAAGAAAGTAAATATGCTACAAGTGCGTATTGTGACAGTTTAATATGGCATACAAACGTAAGTTGGACAGTTTGAGATGGCCTACAAATGTGTATCACGACAGTTTGATATTGCATACAAACGTATATATCTTGTTAATACACTCTTCATATGACCTGGAATATGATTAAAAAACTGAAGGCCTGTATGTTGGATACAGCAACAAAATTAATTTTATGTATAAAAGTGGAAAGGCTTTATTTACGTCTTGTATTGTAATTGTGGGTTTGATGTCCAAAATTGAAGGTCAACCTAATTTGTGATCCCCCATGTAATTCCAAGTAGACCAACATACAGACACTTAAAAAGAAATCTTTAAGTGGTTACAAATTATTCTGAGATATAATGTATGTGTCTGCCACAACGAAAAGGTGCTAATTCATATAAATTTTTGTATGTACTAGAACCACATTAAATTAATTTATACATGTATGCCTTTGAGAGGTAGAACCCCATGATTATATACAGTATGATAAATTTGGATGAATTAAAGAATAATATAGTTGTTGCGGTATGTAAAGTACATAAGTATACACAGGCAGACACACACATGCTTGCACACAAACATGCACACCCACACACACATAGACACACACACCCAACGACCAACCCCCTCAGACACAAACACAGACAAAAGACCTGCAGGACATCTTGGCCATAAAAACAATGCCCTATGCATTGGAAGTTTCATGTTAAAATAAGGCATTGAAAAATAATGATATATGTGTTGCCATGGTTACAGAGGATATCAGTTTTGACAATGCCCCATCACCTCAATATCCTGTGATCTTTACCAATGCCATCATTGTGTGTGAAGTCAGCGGAGACCCTAGTCCTGTTGTGTCATGGAGGCGTAAAGGCCGCACCATCAGGAATAGTAAGTAAACAGAATGTTACCACAACACTATCCAGTGTCACGCCTCATCTGTATGTTACCACGACACTGCCCTGGGTTACACCTCATCTGTATATTACCACAACACTGCCCAGTACCACACCTCATCTATATGTTGCCACAGCACTGCCCGGGGTTACACCTCTTCGATATGTTACCACAACATTGTCCAGTGTCAAATATCATCTGTATGTTACCACAACACTGCCCAGGGTTACACCTCTTCTGTATGTTACTCCAACACTGTCCAGTGTCAAATTCTATCGGTATGTTACCACAACACGGCCGAGGGTTACATCTCATCTATATATTGCAACAAGTCAGGTTGCCAATTAGCTCCTGGGATAGCCAAATTGCATTCGAGACATTTTCACCCCTGGTTAGTTGTAAGACCTAAAGTGTGCTGTTTCTATGGCTGACTTGATCCATTTACTCTTGCAGATGAAAAGTATCTATACAAAAAAAACGGTTTACAAGTAAGGAACATTACTGAGGAGGACAACGGGGTTTATGAGTGCCGTGCTGAGGTTCCAGAAGAAGGCCGCACAGCTACAAGATTTATTGATGTGAAAGTGAAAAGTAAGTTATCTGACATTAACCCCTCACCCCACCTGGGAAAAATTATGACATCACTATTACTAAAGGATTGTACAAAACTAAGCTGAAAATTTTCAGCATAATTTTTTTCTGTTGGTAAATATTCACATGCAACTCAAACAGTTTTTACCTAGGCAGGCTGACCAGTCAGTCATCTGAGGTTATACAATGGTCCTTCGTCTATTCATCAAGACGGTGTTCATCCATTAACAATTCATATTTTTCAACCTGTTCTCAAACACTTTCGGCTGGATTACCTTGAAACGCAGTGGGATGTACTTTGATTGGGTCTCTACCAAATCAAAATAAATGGTCACTCTGTGGTGATTGTTAGGTCTGCTGAGCGAAGGTCGCAGAGCTCATTAGATCAATGGTCTGTCCGTCCTTCCGTCATTCCGTCGGGCAGTCCATCTGTAAAGTTTTGCTTGTAACCACGATAGAGGCCACAAGGTAGCACCATGTAACTTTCGAGACTTATCAAATGTATCAAAATCTGAGTAGCATTTCATATTAGGTGCACCACCTATAGTATTGTATAATTTTAGGATTAAAATGTGAAAATCTTGTGAGCAATCTAGCATCTTAGTGTGTAATAGATGTTCCTGAAATGTAGCGGGGTAGTGGAGGAAGTCAACATCTCAGTGAGTTACAACACAAGTGGTGCCAAGTAGAATTTGACAAAATTATGAGACAAAATATGGTGACAGATGTGACATTCCATATCTGGAAAAAAAATGAATTCCCAAATTTTAGGATATATAGATCATGTCAGAGCCACAAGTGTGTTGAATCTGTAGGTCAGTTGAGTATGGGCTGTTCCTACAGCCCTCTTCTTATTCCCCTTCCTACTGGAGGAGGGGTATATAGTAATTGCTTTTACAGTGTGTCTGTGCCTCCATGCATCCATCTGCTTTTCATGCCCAGGCTATAATTTGCTTGTCCTTTAACTCAAGTAGATTAAACTTTACACACGGGTGCATCTGGACGTAATGGTGTTTCATGTGTCAAAAGTAGGTCACTGGGTCAAGTATCTGGGTCACAGTGACATATCCTTGTAAATCATGTCTGGGCGATATTTCCTTAGCCATTTAACTTAGTTTCATGAAACTTCACATGTACATGTATCTTGACCAAAAGGTGTTTCATGAAAACAGTAGGTCACTAGATCAATTACCAGGGTCACAGGGATACATTCATGTAAAGCTATATCGCCATTCATGTCCTGGCTGGAATTCTATTGTCCTTTGATTTAGAATCGTGAAAATTTACACACTTGTGTATCTGGACACAAGGGTGTATCATGCAAAAAATAGTTCAGTAGGTCTAGTATTTGAGTCACGGTGATAGCCTATTGTTAGTGTACTACAGTCACTCCAAAATGAGATCTGTGATTAGCAAGGTTATAAATGAGATGAAGGGTGCATAGATCCACCAATGTCAGATTGCATTTTAATTTTTTGTGTGTTTTTGCTGTGTCTAACATCTTCTCCAGAAGTATCACTCAGATTATGCTGAGACTTAGAGGATGTGTTCCATGTGAAAGGGCCAAAGCAAGCTGTTCACTAGGTGGCACTTTCAACTTTCCTGAGTTGTAACAGTTTTCACTTCTCGACCCATATAGGCCGGATGGGTATTGTTGTCACCTAAGCGTCTGTCTGTCTGTCCATCCACCCAAGCCTTGTCAACATTATATCTAAAACAATCTCACTTTCTGATACTAATTTTTTTTTAACACAGGAGGTCATTGAGGTCTTACAGGTGCCTATCGAAAAATAAGTTACTAGGTCACATATTTAGGTCAGTACTATATTGGAGAAAAAAAAGGCGTTAACACAATACTTTAAAAATATTGAATGTAGCTTCATCAATTATTTATGACAGTTGGTCCCAAGGATGCCTCAGACACCTGAAAACTGCACCACTAGGTCATATATTTAGGTCACTGTGCAATGCGGCATTGAAGAAAACATATCCTTGCCATGATATCTCTGGTCATTGCATTTACACCGAATCTTAGTCATTAGGTCAAACAGTAGTAACCTCCTTGTCTCACATGCGGGTATATGGTCTTTACCTAAAGTACCACTTCCCTGGCTGATAGGTGTTTGGTCTCTGACCGGCTTCTAGTTTCTGTTCTGGTACTCGTCGGTAAATACCTGAATTGGGAAGCACCTGTCCACAGGAGTGTCCAATTTAATGTGCCTGTACCAATACCTTTGCCGGTGTAAGAAGGGCCTCATGTGAATCTGACCAAGATTTCACTTCTGCCCCTCTATTTATTACAAACACAGGGATTACTTTCCCCTGCTTGAAACACTTTTTACTTAGTGACCCGACCTCACTTAACCAAACAGATCCAGATATTCACATGAATCACTCATGCCATGCATGTGCACGTGCAAATACAGGTACCTTAAGTGTATTAAGTCTTTAACTGCCTGTTTAAGCTAAAGGTTATTGTCAATCATGATATTAAATAATATACACAAATTTTCCAACTTTTACATTTTAATTGATTTTAGTTCATACATTTTCATATATATATACATACATATACATATATGTATATACATATACATATATATACATATATATATATATATACATATATATATATATATATATATATATATATATATATATATATATATATATATATATGTGTGTGTGTGTGTGTGTGTGTGTGCCCACATGTTTGCATGCATAACAACTTTTAGCAACTGAAAACTTGTGTCATTTATTGACTGTGCTTGATATGTGAATATGGTTATAATGAGGTTTCACTGTATTCGGATGCGTTTTTGAGGGCATGATGTGTTTATTAAGCAGAGACACAAGGAAGTGGTGCTGGACAGAGTTGGGGGGGGCAAGGGTTTTCTGCATTAGCGTTATTGCCAATATCATTTGCGCTACTTATGTACTGGAATCCCGTTTAACTGACCTACTTCTTACTAACAGTTTTTGTATATTTTAGTTCTTTCCGTACCTTGCACTAAGGCAAAATTATTATTTGTAGTAGAGTACAAAGCTTCCTGTGCAATAAAGAAATAGTTTAGGTCAATTTAATTTGTCCAGTTCACAAAAAGCTGGTATGCTCGTAAAATTATCTTTTCACTCGTTGCAACTCTGGCTTCATATCAAATGGATCTGCAATAAATCAATTAATAAGCACGCTGGTTTGGTAGTATAACAGCTGGCCCTATCAAAATTTCAGTGCAGGCACATCTTATGTAATGGGTGTGATTAGGCAATTTTTTGGTGCCTAATTATCTTCCATCTTTAATTAATCAACACAGCTTGTTAATAATTTTCTGATAATTTCTTGCCCGTATCTCAAAAATATAAGAGCCAGCTCTTATCAATTTTCAAGTTAGGTGCAGCTTACATAGTAGGTGTGCATTGGTTTTGGCGTAATTATCCTCCCTCATTAATTGATAAGCAAAGTTCTTTAAGCAGCCTCAGTATATTCCCCACAATTTTGTCCAGCCCATATCACTCAACATATAACAGGTGGCTCTATCAAATTTTCAAGGGAGGTACATCTTATACAGTGAACCCGTATTTAGGCACATTTTTGTGCCTAATTGTCGTCATTCATTAATTTATGAACAAAGTTTGTTTAGCCACCTCAAAATTTCCCCCATAATTTTAATTGCCCATGTCTTGAAAAATATATCAGCTAGCTTTTTGGGACTCGAACCTGCAACCTTTTTCACCAGTCGCCTAGCTGAAATGGAAAGCTACATATCCATTCGACCAAATCCCCATTCTTAAAAAAGAATAGTTCAATAGAGGTAGTTATGTGCGAGTGCCATATCAACACGGTTATGCAGTATATGTACTGAGTCGGCATTTATTTCCAGAATAGGGGACTTAAATCCACTAGCATGCATTAGGAAAATACCGAAAATATGTATTTAATGATCAGAACGAGAAGGAATTGTCTTAACACCTTGTAGCAGCTTGGACCTGCACCATGCAGTCAACCACTGCCAAATGTTTGGAATAGGCTACAAGCCAGCTCACTCAACTCAAGCACGATGCTGAGCCTTACTGCACTTCCAAATGATGTTGTGTTAGCCCTGTAGTGAAGACTGTGACATTCAAGAAGAAAGGAGGCCTCAGAGACCGAGCAAGGCTGGTTCCAGTTTGGAATGCGAGAACTACAGTAACGAGCTCAGGTCCCTTAAGCAGGAACTTAGCCTGGCCCAGGAAACTGTTACCAATTACAATGCAAGCTGGCTGAGCTCGAACAACAGACCTAAGGGCACAACAGCAGAGAGTGCCCATCTACTCAAGGGCAGATTGCCACTGTGGACACACAGACCACTGTTAAGCAGCAACAACAGAAGAATGCCAGCAATGTAAAATCTTACACAACAGAAGATACCTCAGTGGTCAATGGCAACTGGGGCAACAATAACCCTGATAACAGTGCTAAGATTGCTGGTGGTGAAAATTCCCTGCCATGTCCACCCTATCATCTGTCGGAGCTGAAGTATGTGACTGAAAAGAACATTGGCAATCATGTAGTGTTCGCTGCATTCAGGGAGCTACCACAAAAAGGCTACAGTCTTTATAGAATCGGCTTGACCATCATATATATATATATATACATATATATATATATATATGTTCGCATATATATATGTATATATATATATATATATATATATATATATATATATATATATATATATATATATATATATATATATATATCACTTATCATCGATGTTGGTACCATCTAGCTCAGGGAGTCAGTAGTGAATTACTTTTGTGTGACACTACCCCCAGAATTACACACTCTCTGCAGATACATAGAATACATATAACATACCTTAAGTGCACAAGGTATGGTCAATCAAACAACAGGCACAGTTCAAATGTCACCGAAGTACACAGTACATGCAAGGAAATGGATGTCCAAGACCCCTTCACCCCTCTGTGCAGACTGGGTTTGGTGTCCTCAAGGTGAAGTCACTTCCCGTCGGGACCATCCTTTAATTTGCTGCATACAATACTTTTCCCCTTTTTGTTTAATAGATTTTGTGGTGTTCCAAAAGACAGAAACTACAATTTTTGCAAATGAATTTGGAGACAGTGCAGAGGTGTTTGTGCCACCCTGACCAGGAAGAGAATATAAAAAAAAAGTTAGAGACCATTCATACTGACGTTCAACCTTAGGAATGCCCCCATTTTCATGCATGTCTAAAAACAGGGTACTCCACGCATATGGTGTCTTAATGTCTAAGAACATGTCTAAGAAAAATTAGCTGTTAATAATGTTAATAGCATTCATACCATAACACATGCAATCAGTTGCGAGGGATATTGTACCCCCATGCACCCCCATTCATTTATCCACATGCTGTCTCCCATTCATTTATTTAGAATGGACTAAATCCATCCTAACAATAACTTGAATAGAAAACAATGTCAGACAGACATTCAGCCTAGCTGACTTAAATACATTTTATATGTACATTTTGGGCTGGAACATGTCCAACAGGAGTACAATATGTTATACACAGGGATGAATGAACTTATTGGGCTGGAACATATCCCACCCAGACTTCATGTGTGCAGACGTATGATATCCGATCTGTAAGGGAAAGTTATACATGAGCTAGTATATATACAACTAATTTCAGGTCGCGTAGAATCCCACCTAGAAGCATCCTAAATTTGGGATATGAATCATGGATTTCCCACTCAGATTCGATAGAATGGCAACCATCCTTGTGACGTCACAAATCAGTGACAGGGGCATATTTTGGCATTAGCAATGAGTTATAGCCACTTCCAGGATCATTCCAGGATTGAAGTACTGGCAGCGCTGGAACTTTTCCGGGATACTGACTCTGTAGGGGGAATCTGTTTCCACAACCAGCTTGTCCAATGGGATCTGCCAAATAACTCTTTCCCTTCCCATTGCAGATTTCATGGCAAATCCAAAGACTTAGGTACTGCTGAACATCTTTTACAGAGCTGCTGCAGAAATGGAGGTGAAATGATTGAGTAGCAGGCAATAACTCCAGACATCTACTCATGCTGCATTCCTCCTTCTTATCCCTATAGTGACGAACCAAGGGTAAGGTGTGATTGACCACTAACTCCAATATTTCCTGCAATGCCCACTCTGTTGCATAGTACCTGTTCATTGATGTTATCAACCATGTGTTCCAACCCAATATCCCCAAATCCAACAACTCTTGGTTCCTTAACCAGGTCTCTCAGTTCCTGAATAAAACTAGACACCTTCTGTTTAGGATAGCAGGACAAAAATCAGGGAAACAGCCCGATGGCAAACTGGATCCCAGGGTCCTGCATAAGACAATGCATCCCAGCTGGCATTTTCCGCATATTCTGAAAAACTTGGTTGGAGATCATATATTCAATGTGAAACTCTTCATTGCGTTGTGCACACCTTGTCCATGTCACATAATCCTGCCCAATAAAGTAGCTCCCTGATATGACAATGAGCATCTACCAATGTGTAGAGCAAATTCACAGCTTTTATCATGTTACACTCCTCACCCTGCATACTGATGGTGTGAGCCACAAGAAGAATATTCCTGGCCCTCTCTGCTGTCTCTTCAGTAACTGTGTTGATTATCACCACTAAGACTCTCCAGTGTAGAAGAGCAGGGATGCAGTTGGGAGCCTTGATGGAGATCTCCTCCGGCAGGAAACACAGCTTTTCCATCACCCTCCTGCTAAAATCCTTGAAGACGATCAGTTTGTTCTCAGATATGGTAGCTCCCTCATCATATAAGCAATCCTGCTGTACCCGGACAAGTAAATCCATGACAGTTCTGCAGTACCACGCTTCAGCCAATGTAATTAAGAGGCCAGTCATCAGGGATGTCCAGTTTTGAAGGTAACCATCCTTGAACTCACCAGTACCCACTGCATGCCCTTTGATGTGTCCAGTGACTCCTGTTACTGGGTTGACTGGAGTCCACACTCCTAACAGGCTGTGTATGGTGACATATACCACAGCAGGTGATGCCATAATACATGACGCTTGACATGTTTCACCCTCTCCCTGCATACTGGACAAGGATGCAACTTCTTCATTACTGGCTCCATTGATGTTTCTCCGACCATTCCCAGTGTGTATCTTTTACGTGCAGACGAAGGTCTTAAAAGATAACCTGGTAGAGGTCCCGACACTGCCCCTACCATTATTTCGAACTCCCTGTGTTGGTTGTCTTTACCTCTCTACTTTCCTCATCCTCCTGTGTTGTTTTCACCCCCATCTCGGTGTTCCCATCTTCATTCTCTGTCAATTCCCCTTCTTCGTTCTCCTGTTGCTTACCATTGGCAATGTCTGCACCAGGTCCAGATTCTGCAAACAGATCCCTAAAGACAGTTGTCAATAGAGATTCGTCTTGCTCTTTCTCGTCTTATGGGACGGTGGTATCCATATCTTAAAGATCATGCCTCATTCTCCTCATCCACATGGGAATGAAGCAGTCCTCACATGGTTTAAAGTGATCATGATGAACTATATATTCCTTCCTGTGTCCTTTGACCTTATTTAGAACAGTAGATAGGTCCTTGGTCACCAGATATGGACCACTCCGACCTGATATATTTGTCGCTCAAGTTAACCCAGACTACAGGAATTGGTCCTTGACTTTTAACAAGAATCGTTGGAGAGATTAAGTTGGGTTTGACAGAGGTGGGTGTAATAACATTATCCTCAGCTTGCCCATTCTGTATGATAACTGTGCTGTGTACACCTGCTTGGTGGGATAACAAGGCTCCGATCTAGAGTGACTTTCCTTACTTCATGCTGTGAGTCTCCCATTACGACAAAGAACTGCTGGAATAATGGTATCTCCAACCATTACAGTGTTGTTCTTCAAATGTACCATACAATCATGCGCGAGTAGGAAATCCAAACCAAGAATGACAGAATCTGTAATGGGTGCCACAAAAATATCACTGAGAAAGGTTAGTTTTTCTTCCTTATGGTGATATATATGTCCCTTGCAAGATATGCTGTTATATTACTGTCCTTGCCAGCACATTTAAGTGGGACTTCTTGCAGACTCTTGAAGTTAAGATGTAACTTCTTTGCAAAGTCTTCGCTCATTACCATTATTTTGCAGCAGTATCAACTACAGCTTCTGTATCCACAAAGTTTACAGCCACTGGTATCACAATGGTGTACCCTTGAGTTTCCCTAAAAACTACTTCTCGAAGTGAAGCAATATCTACAGACTTATTTACAAAATTTGTACTATTTGCAAAATTAAACTAGCCATCATCTGCAGTTAGGGTTACCTGGTGGCCAGAACCTACAATCCTTATTTGTTTAACTTTCTGCTTCCAGCCTGTGTGGTTTTGATGGAAGTTTGTGCAGGACTCAGACATCTCTTAGGACACTGTCTTGCGAAGTGTGCAGTGCTCCCACAAGTGAAACATGCACCCTTCTCCCTAGGTGGCGTTGTAGCTTTTTTCCCCTTTCCAGTTTTTGATTGGCTTGCCTTGGGACTTGATGACTTCACCACTGTGGATATAAGCCTCTCCATCAAAGTTGCCAACTTCTCTTCAAGAGCCTTTTTGTCCTTACAATCCACTGCAGTCGCCTGACGGAAAAATCCTGAAAGTCATCTGGGATGAAGGATACACACTTGACTGATTTCTTCCCAAACATAATTTCAAAATTTTGCTTGTGTATATTCATTTGGTCTAACGCCATCTCCAGATCTTCAGGCTCTTTATTCAAGACCTGCAGGGCTGCCCTCTGATGTATATACACCCCTTCAGAAAAGCCATATTTCAGATGATCTCAACAGCTGGCCCTTCCACATCAGGATAGCTGTCCTAAGCAAGCTTCTTGAGCCACATTGTAACATGAATGGACACCAATCCTGCCTACCATCATAAGTTGGCATCTTTGATAGGCGAGGATTACGCCACGCTCCATTACGACCACACCCCATGGGTTGTGGTTGCCCAACATTCACCAACATTCAAGTTTCTTCAAATGATTAAGCTCCATTGATTTCTAGATTTTTTGCTCAGCTGACTTACTAGTCAGGCTAAGCTTTCCATGCACACTCAGTCGTCTGTCCATTTTCAATTACATTTTCAAGTTCTCCAAAACTGTCAGCCAGATGCACTTCAGACTTGGTGCCAGTGAACCTTGGGTAGGTCTGTATCAAATTTGATCAAATGTAACTATGTTCATACGGGATATTGTGTGGTTGACAGTGTATGGTTGACAGTATGTGGTTGACAGTGTATGGTTGCTGTGAGCTCATTGAAGCAAACATCTCAGTGTACAACCTCATAACACCAAGTTTGCGTTACCATAATTACAGAGCTGTGTTTCCACTACATAGAACCATGAAAAAGAAAAGGTGGGTGAGTGGGGATAAGGGAGGGTCTTAAACCCTTAATTGCTACTCAAATCACCGGGTAGCACCTTAGATCATGTAAATTTTGTAAGCTTTGATGTTTGCAGCAGGACTGGGTCTTATAATCATTGCCTGTTAAATTGAAAAGTTGATTTTGCAATGGCAGGGTTTAGCTTGGACATCAACGACAAAGAAAATTGAGCCTCCGGATCAAAATTGCACTTTATGACATAATACATAAAACTATATTTGCTGACCTATATTTTGAGTCAGTATGACTTAGTTATTATAAAGTTCGGCGCTTGTTCAAGGTTTTTTTTCGTGAAAAACTCAAAAAGTTATTACCCGATTTGAACAAAAGACTATATGGAAAGCTGGATGTGGGGCGCATATTTTAAACAGTAACAATTTTAAATGCGTTGAACGTCAAGGTCCAGTGGCCAGTTTGAATACAGGGGTCATCTCCTGAGTGCTCTGCACCCCACAATTTTTTAGTTAGGCCCATATTATATTTAGAAAGTTATAAAGTGTTTAAAAAAATGTGTGGACATCAATGTTGATGGCGCCACCTATAGTACTATGTAATATAGAGGTCAAAATGTGAAAATCTTGTGACTGCAATACCATCCACAGTTTTAAAGTTGGCCCACCATTACTTTTGGGACTCATAGGATGTGTAAAAAGCTAGGTTGTTTTCGATATTAGTGGCGCCATCTACAATGTAATTCAATAAAGGGGTGAAAATATGAAAATCTTGTGAACACTCCAGCAGCTTTAAATGTTTGACAGATCTTCAACAAATTTGGTGGGATTATGGGGAGGTCAGAGTCTAAGTTACTAATGATACTAGTGGCACCACCTAAAATTTGACGGGAATTGTGCGCCAAAGTGAGTTTTAAGATATAAAATTCCATATCTTTCAAAGTTATTGGATGAGACTTGCCAAATTGATAGGTTATACAGTCAATGTCCAAAACAAGATTTTTTTGTAATATCAGTTACCTGGACATATTTTTGTGATACCATCATGTCTGTTAAGTTGAAAGAGGTGATTTTTTAAAGGCAGGGTGTAGCTTGAACATCAATGGCAATGTCAGCACTGCACCAAGTCTATAGGCCTCTTGTATAACATAATCTGGATGACCCTGATCATCTTTTCCAAGGTCAAAGAGGACATAAAGTTAAGGACTCACTGATTGTTGTCTTGTCACATGCAACAATATGCATCACTGGAATTGCACAAATAAGCTATGATTACATGTGGAGCGAAGAGCCATCTGGTGGACAGTTTTACACTAAACTTACACAAGCTTTATATGTTCAGAAGCCGCTTGAGAACTCACAACGTCCAGCTGACCAGATGCAATATGGCCCTGGTGCCAGCAGTGCATTAGGCCAATGGGACTCTTGTTTTTTTTTTAAGAAAACCCCCCTCCCCCCAAATATTCCATAGTTTTCAAAAAAAAAAAAGAGTGGTAGAACTTATTTATAAACATAGGATGTATATTGTTATAGTTTTGCTGGGTGAAGTATTCTTCATAGCACACCGCATGCTTATAAAGATGAATATGGTGCTAAAAATATAGATGTTGAGTTTGTGGCAGCAGCAGAAATGCAAGACTTTTATCAGACATCAGTATGAGAAGATGTGATGGACCCCTCAAGAGACAACAAGGACAGTGTGCAGGCAAAAAAAAACCATGCCAGTTGACAGATGCTTTTAATGTAATGGTATATGGTGGGCTGTGTAATATTGCAGTTCATCATAGCACTGCTATAATCACTGCTGGTGCATAGTCAGAATTCCCCCAATGTCATAGGTAAGTGTACTTGGGCCTGCGTGGGGTGGAGGTGATTGCCAGAAGGTGCTGGTGCCCTGCAATAACCGACCTGCACAGTAATTTGCTTGCCGGCATGTTGTATGACATTTAGCAGCGTGGGATAGCTTAAGCTGCGATGGAAACTAAATCCAAGTTGAGGCATCTCATACGGTCACAACTTGGGGGTGGGTGGGTGGGTGGTGGGTAGGGGTGGGGGTTGTGGTGGTGTAGTTACGCTAATTATATCTAGAAGACAGGGCATGCAATATGGTTTACCATAGTGGTGGTCACCTGGGTTTTGCCTCCAGTCACTGACCAGTGACAAATTCACCTGGAAATTTGCCAGTAACCCTAATATTGAATTAACATGTACATGTGCATACATAGTATCAATAATAGCATTATGAGAATATACTAAAATTGATGCTCTTGTCTATGAGGGTTAGAAGAAGTGTGGTACACTCTCAGCGTGGCCACAAATGGAGGGTTGCCAGTCCATCCCGAAGGTTCACAATTCTTCCTGTTGGCAAAAGTCAAGGACAGTGCTTGTTTTATTGTACCAAAGAACAATAAATTATCAAAATATCAATATAATAAATTCCTTACAATATCATACGACGCAATACCTGGTTCCCATCAGCATTCGAGCACCATCCAGGGGGACCTGGAGGGGGACCACACTTTCATAGAGACGAAAAAAGTGTGTCACACCCAACTAACCAGTAATTAGTGTGGAACTCTCTTTGAAAAACCTGTCTCTTGTTTCTTGTAGAACTTTCTTCTGTTTTCGGTTAAACAGGAATGCTTCGTTTTAGTTAAAAATGTTTGGTATCACTTCACTTTAAACTCCTTCAACTTTTCAAAGCCAAAGTGGACTCTTGACTGAGCCGATCAGATGTCTCACATGTAGCGTAGAGCTTGCTTTTTATAAATACAATGGATAGAGAAATGTGGTCGTAGCAATTGAATGTAGGTCTAGAGTCAAAGCTACTTTGCTGGTAATATGTGAATTGTCCCTTTCCGAATCCCTGAAACTGGTTGGTATTCAAATGTTATCCACTTCGCCATTTTCAGCTAATCAGGCCCCTTCCACTGGAAGAGTATAGTAATTGCTTTTTTGGTCTGTGTGTCTACATGTGTGTCTATACGTCTGTGGTCTATGCGTGCCTGGCCTATAACATGCTTATCCTTCAACTTAGAGTAATAAAACTAAAGTGACACACAGGTGCATCTTGGCATAATCATATATCTCTCATGTAACAAATGTAGGTCAGTAGGTCAAGTATCTGGGTCACAGTGACATATCCCTATAAAATTGCGTCTGGGCTATAATTCCTATACTATTTAACCCTTAGGCCTCGACTTTTGATAATTATCCCCCATGCAAATAGGCACGTCGCAACGCTATTATCGAGAACTGACGACCTTTTACTATGCTGGTTTATTGCGTCTATTTTTAAAGTCATGCAGGAATTTATTGGTCAGCTCTGGACATGTGGAAAAGCTTATGTTTTTTTCTTCTGGTTTCACAATTTTACTGACATCTTTGCATTAAATAATTTTGACTTTCGTTGAATTATGTGTTGCCATCTTGGTAAAACAATGGCGAGTAATACAATCGGGCTTGTGAATAGGGGGAAAAAAGGACTTCTGCAGAGGATCATCTTCAATTATTATTTTATACTTTAGCAGGGGATACTCACTCCGATGAAAGTGACTTTGACTGTTATGGTGTCACAAGGTCCAGTGGTCTTCAAATGTTTCATGACTTTGTAGGAGACGCTGATTCTGGGGAAAGTGGTTTTTAGGTTTTGAAAATACTGATGACAGCGATACGGAGGATTGGTACAATAACTTTGATAAAGGCATATTTGGCTGATTTGCTCCAGCATTTCTACAAGTCACTGGAATAAATTTTGAAGTTTTGGAGGATTTTTACCGAACTAGAAATGTAAATTCTCAAAATTATTCTCAGACCACTTGATCAATCACTGTGTTGTTTAAGCAAACAGGTTTGCTGAATAATATACCTCCATGAACATTCGGAATTCCCCTCTCATTCACAAGCCTGATCATGGTATCCTGTGGACTTTTTGGAAATGCATGCATTTGTTTGGAACTTTGCTTTATACGGGATCAATAAAACTGCCTTCTTACAACCTGTATTGGTTCACAGACTACTGCTTCCTAGCGGAAATAATCCCAGGATGATATACCCACCAGACTGACTGGCAGAAAAATCTGCGAAAAATTCCTCAAAAACAAAAGCAGGAATACAGGCATTCCATGAATGCGTAGATCGCAGTAATAGGAAGGCAATGGCCCTTCGTCAAACCCAGTATAAGTACAAAACCTCTGAAAAGACCATGTGTGTACAAATCTGCATCAAGCATTACCACAGCCTAAAAGATTCTAAAATCAAGTGCACTCAGTCCCTTAATAACCTTTAAGAGTGAACTTTCATGACTTTAATCAAGTACAATCATTGTAAAGATACTGGATTTGTAATTCATTGTATGCTATATATATATATATATATATATTTATATATATATATACGTATGTATATGGAGAAACATTTGCACCCCACTTCTGTTGCTGCAGAGAGCCCAGTTTCATATTTTTTGTTACACACATTTTTGGAGCTGCATTCTACATATCCTGCTACTTTCAGTTTTGCTACATAATGCTGAACATGATTAAAATAATATGTGGATAACTTTCTTCCATGTATAAAAAAAATCAAGTGTTTCGAAGAAATCAAACATGCAAGTCGTTGAGCACTTCGAATGGAAAGTGAATGCTTTGTATGGAATAAACAATGAAAAGGTTCATTTTTTATCACTTTATTGCTCATGCAGATATATGGGAAACTACATGTTCAAAGTTCAAAATAAAATTACAAAGATTGAAAATAAAACATTTTTGCACTGATATTTACCCTAATTTTCTCATGACTATGATACTTTACGAGATTATAAATTGCAGTTTCACTTCATTCTGTATGGTTGTGCCTAATAAGCATCATTTATGCAATTTTTTTCACATTTTTAATGAAATATGTAATTTTTTGTCAACACCCAATACGTCAGTGGGTCATTGGCTACAAATTTGCCATACAATACTTTTCTCAATTCCTGACAATAAAAAAGATACCAAGTCATTACATATGGTATGAATTTTTCAATTGAGTAGTGCAGAAATGCCCAATGCCAAAACGTGCTGCCCCAGAGGTGTTCAGAGGTTAAAGGGTTAAGATATCGCACCCATTATTCCCTTATAAACCCATTTCATATTATAATAGAATGTAGCTTCTGTTTGGAACAATACAATTGATTACACACCTGAGGAGAAAACGTTTTGATGAAGCTACTAACCCCTAAAGGTGATTACTTGGGCAAAATATTTTCTCCAAGGATGTGTAATAAATTTTATTGTTCTACACAGAAGTTATGCTGTATATTTAGGTGGCGGTCATTATTTACCAGAGAGGGGAGGCTAGGGATAGGGCGGGGGGCACAAAATTTTATACCCAATTATGGGGGGGCCACAAAATTACACATGTTCCTAATGGGGGGTCATAAAATTTGCCCCTCCCCTCCCTGGCCGGGGGGGGGTCATTAAATTGTGAATCAGTTTTTAACAAAGCCATACAACAGTAACCAGTATAAGGCTGGGGGGTCACAAAATTCTGCAGACTGATGGAGGGGGGGCCACAAATTTTTGTTGACTTTTCTGGGAAGGGGGGCACAAAAACTATGACGTTACACCATCCCAATATCCCCAGCCCCCTCCCCTTCCCCTCCGGTAAATATGGAAAATCCCCAAAGTATAAGGAAAGACGTACCTACACAACTTATTTGGTGAAGTACATGGCACACACAGGAGCATGTATGAATATCTGCCCCTACTTTACAGTTGTTCGGTCCTTAGCAACAAGATAAACGCACTAGTAAATTTAAGGTTCCGGCTAATGGCAGCTGTATTCTAATAATTTCCCACAAATTCATATTAACCTTAAAGAAAATAGTCAAGACATAAATTTCAGATTGTCATGTCATGGTACGTAACAAACAATGAAGAAGAAAAAAACTAGGCCAATGAACATGGATCGAAGATGAGACATATGAGTGATATAGTGAGGCAGTACCTGCACATGCTTTATAAAATTAGTTTTACCAGACCTAAATACGGGAGGTATATAAAACACAGGGGCACAAGGTGAGGTTAAAGTGGGAATAAGAATGATAACCAGAGCGGTTTTTACACAGGATGATAATATCCATAATATATAGAGCTTCAGTGTTGGTACCAATGCACTGGTGAAGTCAGGAGGCAGTGGTCAGATGTTTTAAAACAGTAATGTCCTTGATTGGAGCTCCAGCTCTCGGCCTCAGCTCCTTTGAGGACCAGTAAGACACCGAAAGCCTTTGCATGGGCGATTTTGAGATTTTAACGGTTTTTACAAGATAAGTGGCAAATATAAGGTGGCAAAATTTCAAGCTCCGAACTGAAGTAGAAATATGAGCAAAACGAAAAAAAACACAGGCATCTGGACATCTGAATGTCCATTTGTCATTTTTGGCGGTTTTCAGCCCCCTAGAAGAACAATGCTGTACGACAATCATACTTAACAGTCTGTCACATGGCTAAAGGTAGCAACAGCCCATGGCAAACCAAGAGTGGTATTATGGTGGCACCACGAAATCAGGTGTCATGCCGAAAGTGTGTTGGTGGACAAGGAAATGATGCGAACATGCAAAAATATCCCAGCCTCTGTGGTATACTTTATACCTATCTTGCTTGTTTTGCGTTCAAGTGACGGAAGACTTTAGTGAATGTTCAGGATCAGTGGAAGTCATTTGAATGTCAGTTCAAGAGCCCTGCCGCGATGTATTATCCCAGTTGCCCTGCACATCAAAGACAGGCCTGAAAAAGGCACAATACCTTTAATCATCAACACCCACATGCATAACAATAAAAAATATATTCCCAAAACCCAAAGATGAGGAAAAAGAAGTACAAAGAAATACACGAAAAAGCATAAGATAAGTATAAACGCAAACACAAGATAAACCTACAAAATAGCAATACAAAACTATGTTTGGAAAGAGAAATGTAACTCACAAAATGATAACAAGCTATAACTATGGAAAGTGTACGGACAAGTATGACAAGCTAACTAAATAAAGTGTACAGATAAGAGTAAATACAATAAAACACTATCCCTAAAAACGGAATGGAGAGCTAGGGGGCACAAGTTCAAAGCCGCCACCCATATACTGACCATGAGTGGCCATAGGCTGCCGCACCAAAGCAAGGCAATGCAACTTTTGTTGCCAGGCTTGAGGTCACAGGGCCCGAATGGCCCTCAATGATGTCACGCTTTGAAATCCACATTGTTGCTGTCACCGAATGACAGATCACTGAATAAAGTTTTCCATACTCTAAACGCTCGTTTATTCATAAGATTGGCCAATAATTGATCGACAACCTCACCACATGTTAAGGGATGATGTTTACTCCTCTTTTGCACAAATATCAGCTGAACTTGAGCAAACGGTATCATTTCAGAGGGAAATGATCAACGTCAAATGCCTTCTAAGCTCATTCTCTCAGAAAGGATAATAGGACTAGAGCCCCATCAAAGAATGGTTATTCCAAGAAAACGGCTGGGCGAAATTTTATCTGGTTAATGGCTATCAATTTTGTAAGAATGTCTGAACTGCAATACAATTCAGCGATTTTTAAAATGTTGCTTTGTTCTTTTTTTTTATGAAATGGAGAAAATGAACATCCTAGAAATCAAAGGGAAAATTGAAATGCCACACTTTGAGGATGGATAACATTAAAACTAAGCCAAAGATAAAAAAAAAAAAAAATTGCAGGATCGTTTTTTGTTACCAGTATGTTAGAATTAGAATGAAAGTACAACTATGATTTTATAACAAATAATGAGTGACTTATATCGACTTTTATGAGGTGAATGGTTTGCCGTCAACTTTCAATTGTTTATTCACCAATTAGCATCACAGACACCCAAATATGCAACACATAAGTTCTTTGCAGTATGACGATTACACACATATATGATTTATTATTCTAACGCAAATACATGTAGAAGTAGGATCGATTAAAATGGGAATTATTTTTGGTGTCGTAGCCGTCCTTAAGCTTTCTGTTCTCTGGAGTCCCCTTTTTAAGACTCAGAAAATGTAGAAGTAATGTAAATATCTTAGATTTTCATCACTAATTATGTTAAAATAAAGCAGTAATATTCAAAATATAAATTTGAATTCACTCGTGCATTATGAAAGTTCCCAGAGTGCCCCTGGAACTTAGGTTTTCCAGTGACAATTTTTTTTACTGAATCAACAGCTTTTCTTGCGTGCATTGCGCCCAATGTGCACCGAGGAAAGCTGTTGACCTGGGATATTCTTTCTGGGACTGTAGGCATGCTGGTACGTGAATAAAAGATCTTTTATGAAGATTACGAATGTGGTCCTTATGATTATTCCTACTACTTTGACTTAAATAGGTCGACTTGAGTTGCACTTGGCACTGAAAGAATTAATAGGAATAGTAAGATATTTGTATAGAGAGTGAACACTATTTGGTATCAGCACAACGTGACAAGTTGCTTGTTTTTCTCTTACAGTAAGGCCACAGATTGTGATCAGTCCCACGGGGCCTCAATATCGTCTCATAGGAAAACAGATCGTCTTTAAATGTACAGTTACTGGGATGGCCCCAAATGCGGAGCCGCATCTGCGATGGAAGGGGGTTGACGGGCGTGACATCATAAAAACAACGGGCAAGTGAGTATCAAGGCAGCATGTGGTGTGTAAGACACTACAGGCTTCCAGGCTATAGCTGTATCAACCGTTGTCTCGGCATTTGCACACACCACCCAAGGTCAGTGGTAGCAGCTCAGACTCCAGGGCACCAAGTCCAGGTACATCTCAGTTAGTGCAAGTGGTTTGTAATCTTGCCATGGTTAAAAAAAATGAAATGCTTTGGTCAATTTGTTGGGATGATGAGTGCTCACCTGGTGTACTGAGTGCAGTGAGTGCTTACTGAGCGTGCTCACTGAAGAGTGAGTACTTATTGAGTGTGCTGAGTGCTCAATGAGCATTCTAAGTGAAGGGTGAGTAGAAGCTGAGCATGCTGAGTGCTCACCAGGCAAGCTGAGAACAGAGTTTGATGATTATGGCTACTCCAGCAAACACCCTTGACCTGCAACCGTACCGTGACATGGCCCGCTGTTCTTTGACCTTCCATTGGGCAACGTGACGTGTCCTGCTGGCCCTGTGCCTGCGTGTTGTGCCTGCATGTTGTGCCTGTCAGGAATGCTAGGACACTGGGTGCTTTCGTTCGGGCAGTCTGTGACAGCTGCAGGGTGGTTTCAGCTGCAATCGGTTTTGGTTACAAAACGGAAATGGGGGAACACAGGTATTGTGTGTCACAGCTGGTTACTGTTGTCTGGTGTGGTCAGCCACATACATCCGCACTCTGTCACAGTGTTTCTGACATCTGTCCCATAGGTGTGTCGATCTTCACCAGTGATCATTGTACAGCATTCCCTCATACAAATGTATGTGAACAGTGCCTGCTGTAGAGGCTGCCCTTGGCTTGTCTTCTCAAGACCTCACTTTGAAGAGGCTTTTTGATCAGCTTAGCTCAATTCTAAAAACTTTCTGCTGTGTAACAGCACTTCTTTGAAGCCCACCGGGCGGTTTTCAAACAACAGATATCACAGCATTGACAAATTCACCACATTCTGGTCTTGATCACTTCTCCGGTACTGCCCAGGTTCTCCAGAAAATAGATGCTGCCAAATGGTGATGGTAAAGGGACATACCTCCTCCTGCAACAATCTTTTCTCTTCAATCACATCAATAATTTTGCATAAAAATCATATCACTAAAAAGGTGGTGTTTGCATCAGCGACCAGACGGCAGCTATGTACTGTCATGGCTTGAGGTTCAATTTTGCTGTTGGACGCCATCAGCAGGATGCATTGAAGCACATTATCGGTTTGGTCCTATGTGCTTTGTCTGCACTAAAACCCAGATGAAGCAACTTTGATGGCTCAATTCTTTAAAAACCTTTGGTTCAAGGTTTGACAACCCCCTTTCCAGCAGAGTTTGTCTTTTTTTAACTGTGGCTGTTTTATGAATCCTGATAGCCTCAGCCCCTGAAAGCAGTCCTTGATCCTGTGGCGAAGTGACTTGGTGTGTGTTGACAGTACACTGTACAAATTAACCCTTAATGTGGTGGATCTGAAGCTGGCACCTTTGGATAACCTCTAATCACTTTTTTTCATATTTTGGATAGTATGATACTTAAGCTACATGTGTGAACATAAAATTTATATGAGATAATTGATCTCAAACCTTTTGTTTACACTGAAAGTTTACACAGAGCCGGGTAGATGGGTTTGTTTGCATGGGCATGATAATAAACCATGCCACTGTTTGCACAGTCATTAGCCCATGACCCCAGGAAACCCATTGAGCCATTGACAAAGGTCACTCACAGGACACCATTAGCCATGGAGAGAAGAATGGGCCAGTTTAGACTAATCATTACCATTGTTCTGACAACTTTGAAGTTCTTTATTGATTTAAAAACAAATTAGCACAATCCACTTACTGGTCCCCAAATAGGGAAAGCCGCATGTGAACCCAAGCCAAGTGTGGTGTCCCCAAGTTGAAAAATAAGGGATTTAAGCCACAAAATATACTTTTGTTTAATGACAACTTCACAGAGACAATACCAGTTCATTTCACACTATAATTAAAACACAGGACAGAAGAAATGAGTATCTGTCATATTATAGCCATAAATGCATCAGAATTGGCAACATTTTCTTTCAATGCGATTTTCTCGATCCTGCTTTTTGCTCAACCTCTACAATTTGTATCTGACCTGACCTGGGTAAGTCAAATTTCAAACAAAACAAGCAAAAAATTATTTCTTGTCTTGGGGATATCCCTTAATTTTACAAAATATCAGCCAGCCAATTGTGAATAGCATGATTTGCATTGAGGACAGAAGCTTTTCTTTTAAATAAAGGGAAATGCTATGAAAATACCTGGACTACTGCTGGCTGGTCATGCAGGGACCAGGCAGCAGGGTAACAAAGGAGCAGTCGTTATTTATTGTTGGGGTCACATGATTAATATAATAATAAAGATTGATACCATGGGTACATAATGAACATATATGATTTGTCATTCCTATTGATAATGTTGTCTGATTAATGACTGTATGCTTGTCTTTAAAAGCTTGCTGCGTGTGTCGTTTGCCATGTTGCCATTTCTTCACAGGGCACTTTGCTGATTGCCATTTTAACAACATTTGTGTTATCATGATTTGCCCATGTTTTGAATTGATTTTGACTTATTTCATGCGGATTATTTCCATTGTTTGATAACCTTGACACTCACAGATCTAGCAAGTCACTCTTTGTATGGTTATTTTTGTAGCATCCTAGACATGTGTGACACTTCTGTTTTTTTTAGTTTTTTTGGGTCTTTTTTAAGAGACTAAGCTTTGAGATTTTGTGATAATTTAAAATGCAAGTTTTGTGTTGATTTTTGAAGTGTGGTCGTATTCATTGTCATTTATACATCAAGTAGAAACTTGTCTGGTCACAGCATTGAGTAGCTAGATTGGTAAAGCAGGTCTGCATGATGTCTCACAGTTGTAACACAGAGTTCAAAGGTCAGCAGCGTGTAATATTAGAGGTCAAGGGTTACATATAGGGGTTTGCAGCAGCTAGTCCAGTGTTGCAATGTCATTTGTGTTCAAGAATTTCTCCACCAGGGGCTTTGCCTTCAGCATGCATTGCTTCCTTGACAACCATCACCATAGCAAGCAGCACCAATATAACAATAGTTAAGTAGCAGCACTTCAGGTGTAATGTGGATTCCTGTTCAGCTCTGCCGTGGTCCTCCGTGAGTCTGTTATATATAGATCTTTTGATGTAGATAGGGCATTGAGCTTGGCATGTATATCAGTATTTGCAGTTTCAACAGAATGATTCTTGACACTCTGTGACACTGAACCATATTATTTTCAGGGTTGATATCAAGGTTTTTGGCCTGTTGCCCACACTTACCTTTTTCAGACTTTGGGGCAACTACTAGGTTAAATTCCGATTCAACTTTGAATGTTAAATGGTTTATTATCCTGAGTGAAATTTTGGTTATTCTGGGCAGCACTTGCCTTGATATCAGGCCCTGATTTTTCATGGTTTCTGCCACTGAACCCTCTGATTCTTTATGGTTTAATTGTACCACTGAACCAGGTGATTCTTCATGGTGTACGTGTACCACGTAATCATATAATTCTTATGGTTTGCCATCAAGAATCACCTCAGGCATCTACATTTTTTTGCAGAATCAATTGTCCATAGGACCACACTTCCTTTGCTTTTGACCTTGAATATTCTCTCTAGACCATATGCATGCTGGTACTTGAGTGGAGGATTGTGTCACGAGGAATACGAATCGGGGATCCCTGTGATAATTCGGACTAGTTTGACTTAAGAACATTGACTTCAGTCATGCTTGAGATTGAAAGAGGCAGATGCACTATTGTCACTTCATCAATTTTTCCATGTTATATTCCACAATTAATACCTGAAAAATTGAAACACAACAAAATACCATTTTCACAACGCTCCCATTTACACGGGATTAAAATGCCGGAAATATTAAGACCATTAAGAGTTAAAGGAATAGAAATAAGTATATTTAGAGCGCCTGATGGTTGGGGGCCTGATATAGGCCAAACCAGGGGAAAGTCACGGCAGGACGTAGTGTCTTTGTAGTGAGGAACAGCACCACTCTTAGTATTAATACAAACCCACCATTAGACTGCAGGTCATTTGTCCCACATTTGTGTGCCATGCTATCACCTGAAGGCTTTTTTGTGGAACTCCTGATATTGTAGAGCAATGTGTGTGAATGGTAAATCTCATGGTGGGAACATAAATGGTGGGACCACGAAATCAAAAGGTGGAACTGGCAGATAGGATACTGCGTGGGACTGCTCAGTCAAACTTGTTGTCTCAGGTAATGGACTAAGGATGGTCAGGTGACAAATGTGGGGATGGGGGGGGGTGCATGGGTGTGCAAATGTCGACAGTTCCGCAATTTTAGCCTTCAACTCGCTGATTTTTTCCAGCTTCTGTTTTCTTAAAGCCAGATCTTTCTGATGACTCACCTGCACATCCAGATCAGAAATGGTACGATCTAAACCGTCATTGTCTAGGTCAGGCATTTCCTTCTATGCGCCAAGGTCTTGAGACCAAGCATTATCATTAATCCCGCTAACCGCACCAAGACCAAGTGACTCGTCAACACGAGTATGGATTTCATGATCACTATCACTTTCCAAAGTCCCTGCATGCATCTTGGGGTAATGTAAGGACGTAAGATTCCTCAAACCAGGCCATCTACCCATTATTTGAAATGCCGAAGGAATTGAAGTTCACGAAATTGACAGTCCAGAGGAATAATACTGTGACTGGTAACACGAATTGGCACATATCAAGTATCTTGAGTGATGAACTTCATGGTATGAAACCAAAGAAACGAATGATCCGAACAGGAAGTACTGACAGTACAGTAATAACAGTGAAAGGTGTTTACGAATCTCTCTGCATTATCCCTCAGCACCCAAATAACCATTTTAAAATACAAAATTGAACCATGGGAGAATTCCTCTAGTTTGGTGTCCTGTGTGTCAGGTGTTTTGCAAACCTCTATCATGATGTGTCAGTGCAGTGTCTGCTACCATTCTGTGGCCTCAGTTCACCAAGAAGGCCACCAATGTGGCACGATGTGGTGAGACACTGGTATCCGGGCTCATCAGTTTGAATACCCTGTTGCCTGGGATATGTTAATATCAATTAGGGCAAGTCAAAATCTGAAAGGGCTGGCCTTGGGTATACATCATTGTATATAGCCATAAATTTTGCTTGTTAAGCTTGCTTTGAGTGTAAGCAAAAGTCAGTTAAAAAAGAAGATCAATCAGTCATATCAGCAGAACTGACAGAGGTCAGATCCACATGGAAAGGTGCTTCTGCACAGCTATGGTAATTTTGCCTCTCTCACTGGATGTTAACATGGCTTTTCCACTCGTGCTTCTTTGCTAAAATATTACCTGTTTGAGTGAACCAGTCCGTTTTTATGGATGTATGGGTGAAAGAGTAGAACATAAGCTGCACGTTTTAGTCCTTTTGTAGCACTGTTATTCTTAGAGATTTTTACCTATTTATGTTAACTGTCTTTTGCTAGTAACCTAATGAGCCTTTCCGAAAAGTCTTTAATATCTATTTTTACCGGTAGAAACAAATGTCTCACAACTGATTGAAAATATTCCATATTCCAAACATGGACTCTTGAAATGTCACCTAAATGTTTAATAAAAAACAAGCTTTTGGGGAAACCAGATTTGGGTTTTATGCATGTTCTCTTGCATAGATGTCACTCAGATTTATCCTTGTGATTGAGGTACTTGGTATTTCTGTGGCATACATTGATGTGAGGGATGGCGTAGGTCATGGTGTGGCTGTGCCATGACATCACATGTATCTGTTGTATCAAGTCACCAGCTGTCCTGGACACAGTCGCTCTAGCCATTCACTATAGAGTCTCTCTGGCCATTTTCTCTCTCTCTCTCTCTCTCTCTCTCTCTCTCTCTCTCTCTCTCTCTCTCTCTCTCTCTCTCTTACGCTTCACATAGAAATAGAGAAAACTTCCATGCAAAGGGTTTTCATTCTTGTCAAAAAGACTCTCTCTGTGATTAACGAGATAACTTTTATAGCAGACATGTCCCAAGCTAAAAAAACAATAAATCAGTATCTCATACACTGAAGACTTGCAGTAGCTGCCCAAGTCCTGCCTCTTAGATTTGCAGCATCTATAATTGTAATATAACGTCTTGAATTTTTTTGAACATTGATACAAGTCTTCAATGTGAGTCGTGGTGTGGCCACTTGTGGTATTAATTGGATATAACATCATATAGGTATTAGGCAAAGGACAGGGATGGAAGTTTGAAATTTACAGCTAGGACAAAATACTTTGTGGAAATTTTCAATTTGTGTCCATTCTGTCTGTCAAATTTGAAAAAGATTACCATCTCTCTGTCCCATAGATGCCTTTTTTAAACAATTTTATTCCTCATTTTGCTGTGTTGTTTTCTTTATTTTTATTTTCTTTATTTTTTTTTTAATTTGTCCAAATAATATCATGGTAAACAAATCATCCCATTTACAGTGTGAGATGGCTGGCTCTTGGCCTGTTGCAACAGGATAAATACTACCTGCTTGCTGCCATTTGAAAGCAGTTAAATCAGAGGTAACAAGCAAAACTTAGGGATGTTATGATATGGTCCATCATTTGTCACTTGTCTGTCTGTCCACATTTCACATTTTTGGTTTCTTCTCCGAAACCAGATTCACTTCTCTACCACATTTGTTCCAATGGTCATGCTTCAATGATTTTTAGATTTTTTATGAAAATTTTGTTCCTTTTTTTATCAAAATCTCAAAAAATCTTCTCTGAAACCACTCTGCCAATTGCTTTGAAATTATATGGAGATACTCCTGGAGACATCTGGACCTTTAAGGTCCCAAAAGCCAAGAGATAAATTTTTGTTCAAAGTGATGGACTTGGAGAGTGTTATAGCACTTTTGTGAAGAAAATACTTTATTCGCAAAAGAATTTTGTTGTGCATGATGGGCCTGAAGTTGTAAAGTTTGGACCTTTTTGGCTATCAAGTGGGCTATGGGTCTTGACGTCATGGAAAGGAGTCAATTTGATAGCATGGCGGATTTCGATAGAAAAAGCATTAGCAGTAGCAATGTAGAGAATAATCTGCTTCTAACTTTTAGCTGTTCTTTTTCCAAAGAGGATCTCACTGAGTATGAGGGGTAAGATGTAGGTTCAGGAATGGAGAAGGGCAGATAAATTCAGCCTTACAGGAAGGAACCAGGGGCAATGACAAAGCTAGTCAAGTTTGTCAGTGCAACTGGTGCTGAGTCTGTGCCAAGGTCTGACCATGACTTGCCGTAGCTGCCACGGAAGATCATTAAAACTTGGGCTTGGGACGTTTAGACTGGTATTGGTAAGGGATGCTTTTCAAAAGTCATTGTGTAAAAATTCCCATGTAAGTGACTGTTTGAAGTTTACGACAGGCCATCTTCTGCGGTTGCCAATAGCCTATACTGGCAATGTGGGCTGCATGCTAAGAAAGTGTAAATGCAATTTGCAAGCCCAAAACCTTTTGAATTTGAAATTGTGGGCCTGCTTACAACAGGCTTTTAGTTTTATTCTATTTAGTGATTTATATATAACAAGGCTTGATTTAAACATATCTATTTACAGACTGAATTGCCTAGGTAGTCTAACCTAATATAAAGGCTCTTCAGACAGGCTAGGGATACATAAAGGTAAAAAAGTTTCACTGAAAAGCATCTGTGAGTCTGGTGCATGCCTAAGTGGATAAATAATGACCACTGTAGCATGCTGCAACAAAAGAGGAGAATACACAAGCACTTGACCAGAGCTTGAATACACATAAGCCACACAGTGGGAGGTGCTAATGTTTTACCTGTCTAAACGTGCAGCGTATACTGCAGGTATTGGCAACTGTGCAAGATGGCTTGCCCTCTTGGTTTAAATAAATGAATACCATATTCATCATAATAGTAGCACATGCCCCAATAGAAGGCTGCCCCCCACTTGGGGGCGGCCCTCAATAACAAGTGGTAAATTATTTGGTGATTGTGCTTGGCTATAGACTGTTACAGGCAGTTTGAGTTGGGACACCCCTGACACTGCATGCGTAAACAATCATGCAGCAAACTTTGACCACATGGTCTAAATTGTGTAACGGTGAAATAAAAAAACAAAAAAAAGCTGTGTGATGTTCAGATTTTCTTTATTAAACTACAACTTCTGGAGGGGCATTAGTCTCCATGGGCAGTTAAGGGCTTTGGTGATTTTTTTTCTTTTGTCGATCATTGTAATTCGGGAAAATAAAAACTGCGAAATGTTCGTATGAAATCAATCAGGGAAATTTTCAACCTTACAATATTTCCATTAATGCAGTATTTGAATTGGCAAAAATCATATGGCTGGCAAAATTTCACATCCATCTAGCTTGGGCTGGTTTAAAGCCATCCTCTTTGAATCAAAGCTTAGAGTCCACATCTTTCCTTGGCTGGACTGGCAGTAGAGTGCCCGGCCCACACAGGGAAAGCTGGTGAGCATCTTATCTACAACTGTTATTAAATTGTCATTATTGTCGAATTTACTTAAAAAACATTGAAGTGGATTACGTTGATCACCAGCCAGTTTTTGCCACACAAAAGTTGCATTGTCTTTCATTTCATTAGGTTTATTTTGCACTATAATTTTTGACTGGATTCTGTAACCAATCAGTGAGTGCATTTTGTTGATGGTTTATCCCTGGGCCAGTGCTAGCAATCAGAAATCAGGATCAGGAATCAGGAATAATTTTATTCAATCAATATACAGTATATTTTGACATTATTAGTTTATATTGTATAACCATAAAATGTGTGTAGCTGAACTGATCTTTCTTCAGCCAAGTCAATTTTAAACCTTAATGGCTGCTGTTATATGATGAAGTTTAAATATTCAATCAAAACAAAAGAAATCTGATTTTTGTGGCCAATTTGGCCAAAAATTACTATAGATTCTTAGCCAGATCCCATTAGTGTTAGCCTCTGGCTAATGGCTAGCACTAGCTGCCTCATACTGATATTCACACAGTCTGATTTTCATCCAGGACTGCTGCACCAATAAATGACAGCCATTAGTAGTTCCCCAGATGGGTTGTGGAGCCCTGTCCTGTCAGGCCCTATCGCGGGCATTGTCCCATCAGGCTCAGTCCTGTCAGGCCCTCTTATCTCCCTGTTATGACATACATACATTCATGTACATGTATAGCTGTATGCATCTGTGGCCTATGCCATTTTTATGTTGCCTTGTATCATACACCCTATCAGCCCCTCCCCCCATGACCTGCATGTGGATAGTGTCTTTACAGAAGTCTGTGCTGTGTATGTAACATGTACATGTCTTTTGCAGGATGTATGTGGAGAAGGACGGGCTGCAGACACTCAAGCTATACATCACAGACATCAAAAACATTCACATTGGTAAATACACATGTTACGGCACAATCAACGGCAACCAAGTGGAGAATACCACCAAACTGTTGCTTTACAGTGAGTACTATTGTGTATGGGAGACCGATTCATACACCTTTGATATTACAGATATGCCATGCTACCAATCACAAACATATTCTGTCTCTCAGTTATTGACCCGAGAGCCATCTTGTCATTGTTTTGATCTAAAGTTTAGAGGATGTGTTTGCAATGACTCCATGTTTGGCGTATGCTGGTCCGATCAAGTGCATAAGGTCACCATGTTTAATGATGTATTTGTTATGAAAATGTGTATGGCTATTTGTTTTCATTTGGACAGGTCACGGTATTCATTCTGTGTGTGCCAGGTCTTTGAGTTCAATGAATATTCTGCAGTGTCACTGCAGAGCAACTGGGTTGACCTGTTTTGTGGGTGACTTACATGTAATTTGTAAACAGTTGGAAGAAGCTCGAATGGTGACATACATTCATATGAGGTGACCGAGAAGGGTCATTGTGATTTGTGACTAATTGGAAAACTGAGTTCTCTCTTTATCCATATAAAGTATATATTTCCTGACTGAGACGGGAGAACAGAAAGGAGAGCAAAGGAGAAGAGAGAATTCTGAAGGATCTGACACAAGCTGTGTGTTGTCATCAAGCCATCGGGACTGTGAGTGTGTGTTATCATCAAGCCATTAAGACTGTGTGTGTGTTGTCATCAAGCCATTGAGACTGTGAGCCATTGGTTAAATTGTACCTGTGGAGTGAGGATAGTGTCTTTGAGTGGACTTGTATATTTGGTATATTGTATCACATTGGAACCAAACCGTACCTCTCTGGGATTGGGCCAACACCACACCTTTCAGTACCACATTTGACCCAAACTGTACCTCTGTGGGATTGGTATCATATCATTTGGCACGTGTCATAGGACTTGAAACTCTGGGACAGTACCTGTGGATAATTTGACCAGAATTAGGATTTACCTAAGACTGTTTGACTGTTGAAATACCAGTGGAGATAACTGTACCTACTTTGTACTAATTTGGATTCTTAAAATATTGTTATTGTTAAAGTTATATAATTGTTGTAATTCTTTGTTGAGCTCTGGTAATATTCAAAAGGTTGGCATCGTAACAAAGTGTGATGGCTCGTCTGGGATCAATCCAAAACAAATGGGATCAAAGTCAAGACAAAATATTGAATTGTTTTGCAATAAGAACATAGTGGTTGAATAATCTTGACAATTCTGGAATTTTCTAAACACTGAATCTTACAGTATGAACTTAGCAAAATATATCTGGTTTTAATACACATAGATTTTGGTCTATACACAGACAATAGGACAAAATGTCAATAGATCCATATGTGTTTCTGGCTAATGACGCAGCAGAGTCAAAGATTTTGATAAAATGTAAAAGACAGACCTTGAAAATGTAGCCAAAGACTTCAATTTAGAAATACTATCAGGTATCACATAAATACCTTTGAAACAAATGATAATTTCACATTTCCTTAAAGAATGTTTCCTTGAGGATGAGGGTTCAGAGGATAAAAGTTTGGCAATTCAGTTGGAATTAGCTAAATTAAATTAAAATTTCAGAGTGATGAAAGAACAAGAGAGCATGTCATTCAGTTAAAGTTAGCACAGGCAGCAAAAAAAGCAAGAGAGCATTAGCTACAATTAGCAAGAAAGACTGATGAAAGAAAGGTCCATGAAGCCAGAGAGGTTAGAGAACACGAGCTAAAGCTCAGAGAGCATGCACTTAGGCATTTCAGATCAGACAATTCAACACAGTCAGGATCTTTTGATGTAACCAAGAATGCACGTTATGTACCAAAATTGGAAGAAAAAGCAGTGTCAAAATTCTTTCTGTCTTTCAAGAAAATAGAAGAAACTTCAGAATGACCAAAAAGGGTGTGGCCTCTTCTGTTACAAGATGTGTTAATTGGGAAAGCACAAGAAGTTTATTCATCGCTCTCCATAGAACAAAGTTCTGAGTAGGATGTGTTGAAAGATGCTGTTCCGAAAGCATGTGTGTCTGAAAGAGAATCTGTTGACAGATGGTGTGCTTCCAGGAAAATAAAAAATGATTTTGACAAGTAAAAACTTATTTTGATAGAAAATTTTAAAGGTTGCATTGCAAAAGAAATTAAGACCTACCTGGATGAACGTAAGGCAGATAACTTACATGAAACTGCAGGATTGGCTGATGACTATGAGTTGACACATAAAAGCTTCTTTGGCAAACCCAAACACTGTCAGTTCAGATCTAAATTTGGAAAGAAACCAGAGGGAACGAGGAACCTCGCCCCAGCTATCAAAAATCAGAAGAGCAAAAGCCCAATAATTCTCCTCAGTCTGATAAACCTGGTAATCAGAAAACAGCGCAGACGTTCTTTAGTGGATCCACAAGCAGTTACTGCCATAACAGGGGTCATGTCAAATCCGAGTTTTTTTTACTCCAGAGAAAGACAAATAATACTGGGAAATGCCTGATGAACATTCTGATAATCTCCATGCTGAATTTGAAAACCTGTCTGTTGGGGTAGCTGATTGCATATTGGATGGCCATCAAAGTTTCAAATGGGAAAGGCTGGTGCCACAGAAAGTAAATGCCGTTGACCAGAAGGCAGCTGTGATCCCAAGGGACGCTGGTGCTGCCCAGCCTTTACTGTTGGAAGATGTACTTCCTTTGTCGGATGAAACTTATCAAAAAGCAGCCGTGTTACTTCAGGGTGCTAAGGGACTTACAGAACAGTCCCACTTCACAAAGTTCACCTGAGGTATTATTTCAAAATTGGACCAGTGATTGTAGGTATTGTACCTAGTCTCCCGATAGAAGGTGTGACCTTCCTTCTAGGTAATGAAGCAAGGGATAATGTGGAAGATAAACCAGTATCATATTTAACAGATGAGCAAGTCACAAGAAAGGACAGAGAACATCTTGAGCAGTGCATTTTTCTTGCCCGTGTTGTGACATGGTCAATGACTCTTCAAGCTTCTTAATAAGAACCCATTGACAAGGATGATGAATGTCTAGGGCTGGCAGAGACATTCTTTGCTGGTAATCTGGAGGCCCAAGTAAGCCATGAAGGTAACTTGAGTCCAGAGGTAAGCCATGATGGTAACTTCTCTGGCCAGGTAAACCAAAATGATCATCTGAATCAAATGCCTCATTTGAATCGAGAAAGGTTGATTAGGGAGCAAAATGCTGACCACCAGTTAAGAAAATTGGCAAGTACAGCTTTAACTGAAGAAGAGGCACAAAAAGACACGGTCTATTATAATCTTACATCAGAAGTGTTGATGAGGAAATGGAGACCTCCAGATGCTTCCTTTGAAGAAGAAAGAAGAATCATTCATCAAACAGTGGTTCTTTCATCATATAGGGCAGGCGTTTTAGAGACCACTCATGATGTGCCTATGGCGGGCCACATGGGTATTAGAAAGACTCAAGATCGACTATTATGACGCTTCTTTTGGCCCAGATTACATCGGGATGTTGCAGAATTTTGAAAGACATGTCAAGTGGTCGGTAAACCGAATCAGAAAATAAAACCTGCTCCTTTGATTAGTATCCCAGTTTTGAAGAACCATTTAGCGGGGTTATTATATATTGTGTGGGACCACTTCCGAAAAAAAAAGCGGGGAATGAGTTTCCCCTTACTATCATAGATTCAGCCACTAGGTATCCTGAGGCCATCCCATTGAAAACATTAAAGCTCCTGCGATTATTTTGGCAGAAAGAACTCGGTACCATTTGGCCTTTTGGCCTAAATGATAGAATTAAAGGTGTTGGAAATGTATCAAAGAAATACTCAAAAATAGGTAATTCCTCCCAATTGATTAATAAACATACCCGCCCCAACAGAAGACATGGACACCGTAAACATCACAATAAATCATTTCATGATTATGTTACTGTCGACCTTATTAAGGATACTTATGGCAGAACTGATGGCCTTCATCTTTTACGCTCTCTACTCTATTCTATACCTCTTAATCTTCTCTCTAAATTACAGTCTGATATTTCAGCTTTATTCATTAGAAAGGAGATTATAAAACCTATTTTCCTCATTGTGACTGATATATCTAATCATCGACTTTTTAAGCCAGTTTCCACTATTAATGATAGTAAGAAACGAACTTTCATTAAAATGCTATACAAAGACAGAGGAATTGACTTGATTAATCTTTCTAATATTCTTCACAACAAAAAGGTTCAATCACTTATCCCACCCTATTTAGACACAAGTGTTCCCACTATATCTTATAAATACACAAAAACAATCTCTTCTTCTATTTTTAATCACGTGAAGACAGTGTCAGAATTTGAGGTTGATAGGTTTTGTCATAATGAATATCCCTGTGAATGTGGTCAGTCCCCATTTTTATCAACTCATCATGGTCATGTCATTACAGGCAATCTTTCCATTATTTCCAATGAAGCACTTAGAGATTTAATTTCAAAAGGTCCTAAATTTAGAGAGCAGAACAAAATATCATGGAAAAGGGATAAACAAATAGTAATGGAAGCTATAGAGAATTATGTTAAAACATGGGCTAAAAAAGAAAATTGTGATGTTTCGGTTTTATCTGAGTGGATTAACGAGATTTGTAGTATAGTGGATAGAAAATTGATAAACTAAAGAAAAAAAACTGAACAACCACCTGATCCTGTCCTTCATAAACCTGATGTTAAAGCATGTCTACATGATTTACATGAAAAGTATGTTTTTGCTCCAGCTGACAAGGCTGCCAATAATGTTATTATCATTTGTAAACGGTTCTATCTTGATGTAATTGTCAAAGAATTAGGGTTACTCAACTCTACTACCTATCAAAAGGTTAACCTTTCTGTTGAACATTTAGTGGATGATCACTTTAAATATTTAGAAAAGTACAACTTAACTTTCAGTGATAAATTCCGTAACTTACCAAGGATTTTTGCAATTCCAAAATTACATAAAAACCCATGTAAATTCCGTTTTATTGCTGGATCTAAGTTCTGTTCTACTAAAGAATTGTCAGTTCTACTAGCTAAAGGATTAGAAAAGGTACAGGAATTTTGGTTTAATTACTGTAAAAGAATTGAATCAACGTCAGGAGTTAATAGGTTTTGGATATTAAAGAATTCTGTAAGTTTACTTGACGCTTCACAAACAGATAATGTTTCACCTTACAGGCACATATCATCTTGGGATTTTTCTACTCTCTATACTACAATACCTCATGCAGATTTGAAACGTAGCATTCAAACATTGGTTTTTAAAGTTTTTGAGAAAAATAAATTTCAGAAAATTATAATTGGTCATAAACATGCTTTCTTTGGTGATTCTGCTAAGAATGGTCAACATGCATTTGACTATGATGAGTTTATAAAACTGTTTGAATATTTGATAGATAATATTTACATTCGTTTTGATGATAGTGTCTTTAGACAGGTCATAGGAATTTCCATGGGTACAAATTGTGCGCCACTTTTGGCTAATCTTTATTTATTTTATCACAAGTATGATTTTCTAATGAAAATGGCCAAAGATAAAAATTACCATGCTAGATCATTTAATTTAACTTTCAGATATATAGATGATTTATTAAGTGTCAACAACAAACATTTAAAAGATTACATTAAATCAATTTATCCTAATGACCTGGAACTAAAACAAACCACTGAATCGAATATAACATGCTCATTTTTAGATCTACTCCTATTCAATGATGGTGGTATATTAAAATCAAAAGTGTATGATAAAAGAGATGATTTCAATTTTGATATAGTAAGTTATCCATATATAAGTAGTAATATTCCTATCAATCCTGCTTATGGTGTCTATGTCTCAAGACTAACTGCTTTCGCAAGAAACTGTACTGATTTTAAAGATTTTGCTGATAGACATAAATCACTTTTTGGAAGACTTATTAAACAGGGGGTTTCCAAAATAAGATTAAAAAAGGTTTTTCTTAACTTTAAAGATAAATATCAATATGTTCTACAGAAATATCATGTTGATTTATATGAACATATTAATAAGGTATTTTCTGAGTGTGAGTAAAACACATAGAAATATGTTTATGTATTTGAATGTTGTAGCTGAGATTGTTTTACCATGAGCTTGATCGAACTTTCAATACTGGAACATAAAATTTATTATAATTACAACAAATATAAAATGAAATAAGGACCATTTAAGTTCTCAGGCATCATGTTGAACAATACAGGCCTTCTATTTTCTCATCCTTTTGAATATATGGACAAAATGTAAGAAATACTTACTCAGCTGATGTGAGTAATATTTTTGTAACGTATTTTAGGCCTATTGTGCTGTTTTTTCTAGTGAGAATGGAACATGGAAGAACTTAACCATGTTTCATAATAAATATAATATTAGTATCAAATTTAGTTATCCTGTGTTCACGTGGAAACTTTTTTTGGTGTTTAAATTCAAATTTTGACATGTTACGCGATTCTAATGTAAATATAGTAGTCTGACTTAAAATTCTTATAATGTTCCAGATTCATAAATATCTCAAAAACGATGTAGGCCTACTTTACTCTTTTACTTTAAACTTAGCTGACTGACAAGTCGGGAGAACTAAAAAGTGATAGGCCTAACAAGTCTCTTTTTATTTTTGGCAGAAGAAATGAAATTTGTGTTTTGGGTGGTTAGGCCTATACATTTTGGAAAAGGAACTAGTGTCTGCAGTTAATGATGAATATTTCTAAGGTTGAGAGGATTGGTTTAAAACCACCAGTTGCCTTTTATGGGTGACTACCTACCTGTCTCAAGTCAGGAATGAAATTTGTTTCTTCACATTGGTATTGGAAAAGAAATGTTGATGCTTTGGCAAGTCTGAAATCTCTTTGCCGTCATTGTTGGGTTTGGAATTAATGAATATGGATCATGTGTTTCTGTACTATTAATTGTCCTGTCATTGTTTGGATGATGTCAGTGAACTATGGTCAGGTAATTACCTTTTATAACTGTACATTAACATTAAGGGCTAAATTTGTTTTAGGCCTACTTTAAATGAATGTGAGTGTTTTCCAAAGTGGGAGGATTGGGATCCCGTAAAACTGGTTTAACCCACTGCCAATATGTTGGTAACCTGTTCCAAGTCAGGTAGAAGATACTCTCATTCGTTTAAATCTCATTACTGTTGGTCATGGATCCTTCTGACGACGAACACTAGCATGTCTTACTATTTCGTAAATGATCCTGAATCTGACAAGGTTAAACTGGTATTTGGTTTGGTCTCATCACTATCATTGAAAACTGTTATCCACTTCTCTTTTCATGGAACCGTTATACATTTGGTAACAATTTGAACATTCTGGCATTTTCTGCACATATTGCAGTGCAGTAAGTGTTCCAAGTGTAGTGAAACTGATGTTGTTTTTTATAATTGTCTGATGAATATAGTTTGTTATTATGAAGGTCATGTCAGGTTGGCTCAAAGTGTTTAATGTACTCTTTCTCTGTCTCTCTTTTGTATAAATAATTAACATCTAAATCAACTGACTGACAAGTTGAACTACGTCTTATTATAAATGAAAAAATTTAAAACTGTTACAGGAAAGCAGTTATACTTACAGTTACCTTTAGGAACATTTCAATCTTGAACATTTAAATGTCCTTTCAAAAATACTTCTGGAAACCAACTTGAAATGTGACTGCTATCCTTACAAATTTTGACTATTGTAATGCATTTTTGACTACGTTTTAATGATTTGAGACCTAATGTCACTTGCTTCTGGCTGATGTTTAACATTTGAACCAATGTACTTACTATATTCGGAAATTCAAACACTTTTCTTTTTGAAATACTCTTAGTTTATCTCCTTTAAAACAACATCATATCTTTAACTACATGCCTAAAACACATCGAATTATATAATCATTTTGTTTAGATTCTAATTGATGGTCATTTTAGGCCTAGAGGGCTTTTCTGATGGATTGATGTTGGTGTTGGTGTCACTTTGTGGACTTATATGGATGATGATCATTGTTGAAATGGTGGTTGCAAGTAGTACCTTTTTAAATACTGAATTTTATAGACATTTTCAACAAGTTAAGAACCTCCGCTTACAAATTCTCTGATGCGATGCAAATTTGGGTCCCTTTTCATAAATTGTATGGTCTGTATGTGCATGAATGATACAACTGCTCAAGCCAATTTACTGAAATAGGCCTATAATTTCAAACAAAACCTTTTTGCATTCTGTCATGTGAAAACTAGATAAGGTTTTTTCCCCCCTCTGGACCTTTGCACTTACGTTTTGGTCTCTTTTGGGTAAATACGAACTATAAATTTATATGTTTCAGCTATACATACCAAGGAACATTGCCTTTGGTCGGAATTGACTTGGATTTGTTTCATTAGGACTACGGTTTGGATATGGTAATCACACTGTCTAAATTGAAGCTTTAATGATTTTTTTTCACCAAAGTAGGACTGCCTTTTCAGATGCAAAGTGACTTAGGTTCAAATTTCATGTCGGCAGTGTTTCAGTGGGTTGGCCACCAGCTAGGCATTAAATAGATTAAATCCTCAGCCTACCATTCAGAAACACAAGGGGCTCTAGAAAGGTATCATCAAACACTGAAGAATATGATGAGAACCTATGGTTTTGAAAATTAAAATAAATGAATAAAGGTATTTATAAGTTATTATTTGTCACCAGAGAGATACCAAATGAATGACTGGGGTTCAGTCCATTTGAACTGATATATAGACATACTGTGAGAGGTCCACTGAAGCCATTGGGACAGTGACTGTGTGTTGTCATCAAGCCATTGAGACTGTGAGACATTGTTTACATTGTACCTGTGGAGTGAGGACAGTGTCTTTGAATAGACTTGTAAATTTAGTATATTGTACCACATTGGAACCAAAGAGTACCTCTGTGGGATTGATATCATATTATTTGGCACGTGTCATACGACTTGCTGGACAGTACCTGTGGATAATCTCATCAGGGATTAGGATTTACCTAAGGCTGTTTGACTGTTGAAATACTAGTGGAGATGAGTGTACCTACTTCGCACTGATTTTGATTGTTAATATATTGTTATTGTTAAAGTTATATAATAATTGTCATTCTTTGTTGAGTTCTGGTATATTCAAAAGTTGGGCTTCGTAACAGTATTGAATGGCAATGAAAATCTTAATGCACCCATTTGTACATTCATAATTTGTAATAGTTATATGAATATCCTCTGTAGACCAAAGATTGCAGAGGTTATATTGTCATTCATGTCAGCCTGTCCATCCAGAGACTTTTGCTTTTAAACAAAATATAGTCTACAATTTTCATGTTAACCCCTTATCAGTTTCAGAACTTATGATGGGTATGAAAATAAAGGTTGAGAACAACACTGGTGGTGCCACCTATACTATATATAATAAATGGGCCAATACGTGGAAATGTAGAGAATGCTGGTTTTCAAAGTATTTTCCATAAAGCATCACAAAACTTGAAAGGGATGTTATTCAGGCAAAAAAAAATGAAGATGCACTGTAATTTGGGGGTGTACCGACAATTTTATGCAAGTTAAAGACCAAAATGTGTTACAAATACCTTAAATTCAATAGTTTAAGAAATAAATTCAATATCGTTAATGGTACGCAATGTACCACGAATATGTATCATTTGGGAGTTTGATATTGCAGTATTTGGATAACCTCGATCTTGACCTATTTTTCAAGGTCATTCAGCACTATAGTTAAGAATGCTAAAGTCAATTCGGTCAAAAAAATCAGGAGAAAGAAAGTAACTGTACAACAAATGGGTATCGTGAAAGCTTGATATTGCATACAAATGTAAGTGGGACAGTTCGACATGGCCCACAAATGTGTATCCGGACATTTTGATTTTGCATACAAAAGTAAAGTGGGGCAGTTTGATATGGAATACAGATGTGTATTGCGATAGTTTGATGAGGAATACATATGTGTATCTGAACAGTTTGATATGGCATGCAAACGTGTCTCGTAACAGTTTGAAGTGGCATACAAATTTGTATCGTGACAGTTTGAAATGGCATACGAATGTGCATGGTGACAGTTTGATACATGACATAAATGTGTGCCATGACAGTTTGATGTATGGCATACAAATGTGTATCACGACAGTTTCATATGGCATACAAATGCAAAACATGACAGTTTGCTATGGCATACAAATGTGTAACATAACAGTTTGGTATGAGATATGAATGTCTATCATATTAGTTTGATATGGCAAACAAATGTAAATTGTAACAGTTTGATGTGGCATGAGAACCTGTATCATGAGAGTTTCCTATGGCATACAAATGTGTATGGCGACAGTTTGATATGGTGCATGAGTGTGTATTGTGAAAGTTTGATTTGGCACAATGTTGAAGGCCTGGAACTAATGTCTTTACATCATGGAGGGACAGTTTTCTGGGAATTAAGTTATTGTGATGGTCATTTGATTACATGTCAGCAGAGCATTAGGCATTTGTTTCAACAAATCACTTTTGAAAAGGTTCATATTTCCTGAGAAGTATGAGAGTTGCCGTGACAACGGTGCCATTGTGGTTATAAACAAGGTACCTCCTCACAATGAGCTGGGTTTAGTTCACTTCTTGTTCGAGACTGCCCAGAAAGAGAATTCGGTGAGTGGTGAAATGAACACCCATTCTGTACAGTGGACACTGAGTGCAAGTGTTTGTCCTATGTATTATAATAGTTGGTACATACATGTATTAATGAAAGAAGAAGTCTTTATTCACACAAATTTATACATACACGTAGATTATGTACAGTAAATAAGGAGTAGGGGGCCTGAAGGTGAAACCTGGCATGGATACCTGTCATATTAATAGAAAATGTGGCTCAAGATGCAAATATTATCAAAAGATACAGTAACGAATAAAGTAATTAATCAAAACATATATTAGTTATCATGGCATTAATATGGCATTAACAGTAGTGAGAAGAAAACAATTAAATTTTACATATTGAATACAGAGAAGTTTCTTACAGTGGGCTTGGGCATTATGGAAATTTATGGGCATTATGGAAATTTATGACCTGTGAGGAAATATAAGGCTATAGATATGCAAATGATGCTAGTGGCACCACCTACAATTTGATGGAAATCATGATCCAAAATTTCTTTTAAAATGTAAAATTCCGTATTTGGAAAAGTAATTCGATTAGAATTGCCAAACGTTTATGGTATATAGACCATGGCCAAAGGTAGAATGTTATGTAATATCAGTGATCTTGACCTATTTTTGTGAGGTCAGCATGCCTGTTAATTTGAAAAGAAGGTGATTTTGTACTTTAATAACTCGAAAAGTTACGACCCGATTAGAACAAACAGAGTATATATGAAAAGCTGCATGTTCGGCGTATATTTTGAGTATAACAATTTTTTTAATTTGAGTTGCTAATCAAGGTCAAATGGCCAGTTTAAATTCAAGGGTCATCTGGTGAATGCTCTGCACCACACAATTTTGAGTTAGACCCATATAATGTTGAGAAGTTATAAAGTGTATGAAAATTTTCGTTGGCAGCAATAATGGCCAATGGCCTTCATGTATGACGTCATCTGGGTAACCTTGATCATCTGTCCCAAGCGCACTGAGGACATAAAGTAAAGGACTCGATCATTGTTGTCTAGGCACATGCAACAATATCCATCACAGGAATTGCACAAATATGATATGAATACATGTGGAGCAAAGTGCCATCTGATGGACGCTTTATAACACTAAATGTACATAAGCTTTATTTGTTTAGAAGCCACTTGAGGACTCACAATTTTGAAATGAACAGGTGCAATATAGCCACAGTGCCATCAGAGCATTAGGCCCAAAGGCCTCTTGTTAAAACTATATCTTGTTAATACACTTTTCATATCACCTGGATAATGATAAAAAAACTGAAGGCCTGTATGTTGTATACTGCAACAAAAGTAATTCTCTGTATGGAGAAGGAAAGGCTGTATATACGTCTTGTATTGTAGTTTGATGTCCAAATTAAAAGTCAACTTAATTTGTGATTCCCCATGTCATTCCAAGTAGACCAACAAACAGACACTTAAAAAGAAATCTTTGAGTGGTTTCAAATAATTCTGAGATATTATATTTGTCGACCGCAAGGAAAAGGTAATCATTCTAGTAACTTTTCGTATGTAATAGAACCAAAATGTAACTGATTTATACATGTATATATTTGAGAGGTAGAATCTCATACATATATACAGTAAGATAAATGTGGATGAAATAAAGAATAACACAGTTGTCACAGTATGTAAAATACATATGTATACACAGGCGGACATGGACATGCATGCATACATGCACACACACACACAAACAAACACACACACACACACACACACACACAAAACCTGCAGGACATATTGGCCATAAATACAATGTCCAAGGCATAGGAAATTCCATGTTAAGGCATTGTAAAATAATGATTCATGTGTTGCCATGGTTACAGAGGACATCAATTTTGACTACGCCCCATCGCCACAATATCCAGTGATCTTTACAAATGCCATCATTGTGTGTGAAGTGAGTGGAGCCCCCAGTCCTGTTGTGTCATGGAGGCGTAAAGGCCGCACCATCAGGAATAGTAAGTAAACAGAATGTTACCACAACACTGACCATGCAGTGTCACACCTCAGCTGTATTTTACCACAACACTGCCCAGGGTCACACCTCATCTATATGTTACCACAACACTGCCCAGTATCACCTCACCTGTATGTTTCCACAACACTGCCCAGTGTAACACCTCAGCTTGCCAAATGTTCATTCATTTGGCAAGCCAAGTGTTAATCAGGTATGAGAATTGGTTGCCATTTGGTATTTCAGCCGAATTGCTTACCATCAACATAATACAATGTCCTGAGTTTGGTCTGACTGCTTCAAATTGGTTAAAATCTTTGGGGTGGGGCAAGTAAGGTTGCCAATTAGCTCCTAAAGTAGCCAAAATGCACTTGAGATATTTTCATCCCTGACTAATTCTAGGAGCTAAAGTGTGCTGTGTCTATGACTTATTTGATCCATTTACTCTTGCAGATGAAAAGTATGTATACAAACAAAAAGGTTTACAAGTAAGGAACATTACTGAGGAGGACAACGGGGTTTATGAGTGCCGTGCCGAGGTTCCAGAAGAAGGCCGAGCAGCTACAAAATATATTTATGTGAAAGTGAAAAGTAAGTTATCTGCCATTAACCCCCTACCCCCACCCAGGAAAAATTGTGACAACATTACAAATAAAGGATTGTACAAAACTAAGCTGAAAATTTTCAGCATAATTCTTTTTTGTTAGTATATATGCTCATGCAACTGAAACAGTTTTTACCTAAGTAGGCTGACCAGTCAGTCATCTGAGGTTATACGATGACCCTTCGTCCATTCATCAAGACAGTGTTCATCCATTATTGATTCAAATTTTTCAACCTGTTCTCAAAAACTCTTGGCTGGATTCCCTTGAAACTCAGTGGGGATTTACTTTGGATGATTCTCTACCAAATATATTCAAATGGTCGCTCTCCAGGGATTTTTAGCTTTGCTGAGCGAAGTTCACAGAGCTCATTAGATTGCTGGTCTGTCCGTCCTTCTGTCATTCCATCTGCCAGTCTGCCTGTAAAGTTTTGCTTGTAAGCACGATAGAGTTCACAGTTTTCAAAGGACCCCATGTAACTTTAAGGACTTGTCAAATGTATGAAAATGTAGGTAGTGTTTTTTCTTGGGGGCACCACCTACAGTTTTATATAATTTGTGGATCAAAATGTGAAATTCTTGTGAGCACTCTAGCATCTTAGTGTGTAATAGATGTTCCTGAAATTGAGTGGGATAGTGGAGGAAGTCAGAATCTCAGTTAGTTAAGATACTAGTGGCGCCAAGTAGAACTTGACAGAAATTATTAGCCAAAATTTGGTGACAAATGTTAAATTCAATTTTTTAAAAAATGATTAAATTCCCAAATTTATTTGATACATTGATCATGTCAGAGCCTCAAGTGTGTTGAATCTCTAGGTCAATTGAGTATGGGCTGTAAGCACAGCCCTCTTGTTATGTCACCTCTTACTGGAGGAGGAGCATATAGTAATTGCATTTATAGTGTGTCTGTGCCTCTATCCATCCAACCGGTATTCATGTCCAGGCTATTATTCATTTATCCTTTAACTTGGGTTGATAAAACTTTACACACAGATGCAGTTGGACATAAAGGCGTGTCGTGTATTAAAAAATGGTAACTGGGTCAAGTATCTGGGTCACAGTGACATATACTTGCAATATCATGCCAGGGCGATTCCTTAACTGTTTAACTTAGTTTCATGAAACTTCACATGCATATGTATCTTGACTAAAATGTGTGTCATGAAACAAAAGTAAGTCATTAGGTCAAGTATCTGGGTCACAGGGATACAATCATGTAAAGCTACATTGCATCATATGTCCTGGCTGTTATTCTGTTGTCCTTTGTCTTAGAATCATGAAACTTTACACACTCGTCTATCCAGACACATAGGTGTACCGTGCATAATGGTAGGTCACTAGGTCTAGTATTTGGCTCACGCTGGTAGCCTATTGTTATGGTCTACAGTCATTTCAAAATCAGACCTGTGATTAGCAAGGTTATGAATGAGGTAAAGGGGGCATGGATCCAGCAAGGTCAGACTTCATTTTATTTTATTGTGTGTGTGTGTGTGTGTGTGTGTTTGTTTGTTGTGTTTAACTTCTTCTCCAGAAGTATCACTCAGATTATGCTGAGACTTGGTGGATATGTTCCATGTGAAAGAGTCAAACAAAGATGTTCACTACGTGACATTGTTGTGGATTCCTGAGTTGTAACAGTTTTTACCCCCCACGACCCATTTAGGTCGGAGGGGTATTGTTGTCACCTAAGCATCTGTCTGTCCATCCGTCAAAGCCTCGTTAACACCATATCTCCAAAAATACTCATTTTTCCAGACTAAATTTTTATCACAGGTGGCCATTGAGATTCCTGTGCAAAGGAAAAATAATAAATTAAGTTCAATTTAATTTGTCCAGTTGACAAAAAGCTGGTATGCTCGTTAAACCCCCTTTTAACTCATTGGAACTCAGGCTTCATATCTAATGGATCTGCATTAAATCATTAATAAGCACGCTGGTTCAGCAATGTAACAGCTGGCCCTTTCAAATTTTCAAGCATGCATATCTTATGTAGTCAGTGTGTATAGGAATTTTTTTGGCCTAATTATCTGCCATCCTCAAGTGATTAACAAAGCTTGTTAAGCAGCCAAAAAAATTTCCGCATAATTTCTTGCCAGTATCTTGAAATAAAAAAGCTAGCTTTTTCCAATTTTCAAGGTAGGTGCAGCTTGCATAGCAGGTGTGCAAAGGTTGTTAAGCAGCCAAAAAAATTTCCGCATAATTTCTTGCCAGTATCTTAAAATAAAAAAGCTAGCTTTTTCCAATTTTCAAGGTAGGTGCAGCTTGCATAGCAGGTGTGCAAAGGTGTGTTGGTTTTGGTGTAATTATCTTCCTTCGTTAATAAATTAACAAAATTCTTTAAGCAGCCTCAATATCTTCCCCACAATTTTGTCCAGCCCATATCTCTAAAAAATATAATAGCTGGCCCTTTCAAATCTTCGAAATAGGTACATCTTATACAGTAGACGTGAGTATAAGTACACTTTTTGTGCCTTATTATCGTCATTCATTAATTTATTAACAAAGTTTCTAAAAAATTGTCCCATAAATCAAATTGCCCATTTCTTGAAAAATATTGCAGCTAGCCTTTTTGGACTCGAACCTGCAACCTTTGTCATGAGTCGCCTAGCTGAAATGGGAAACGCACATATCCACTCGACCAAATCCCCTTTCTTAAAAAAAAAAAAAAAAAAAAAAAAATCAATGGAGGTAGTTATGTTCGAGTGCCATATCAACACGATTATGCAGTATATGTACTAAATCGGCATTTATTTCCAGAATAGGGGACTTAAATCCAATAGCGTGCATTAAATAAATGCAGAAAATATGTATTTTATGTTCAGAACGAGCGGGACTTGTCTTAACACCTTATCGCAGTCAGGACCTGCACCATGCAGTCAACCACTGCCAACTGTTTGGAATCATGTACAGGCCAGCTCACTCAAGCTCAATGCTGAGCCTTACTGCACTTCCAAGAGATGTTGTATTAGCTCTGTACTGGGAGACTGTGACATTCAAAACGAAAGGGGGCGTCAGAGATTAAGCAAGGCTGGTTGCAGTTTGGAATGCAAGAACTACAGTGACCAGCTCAGGTTCCTTAGCCTGACCCAGGAAACTGCTGCCAATTACAATGCAAGCTGGCTGTGCTGGAACAACAGACCCAAGTGCACAAGAGCAGAGAGTGCCCACCTACTCAAGGGCAGATAGCCACTGTGGACACATGGAACACTGTTGAGCAGCAACAACAGAAGAATGCCAGCAACGTAAAATCTTACACAGCAAAAGATACCTCAGTGGTCACGGGCAACTGGTACACCAAGAACCCTGATAGCAATGGTAAGATTGCTGGTAGTGAAAATTCCCTGCCATGTCCACCCCTATCATCTGTCTGACAAAGGAGACAAAGTATTACTTATAGTGCATTCTCAGCTGAAATATGTGGCTGAAAAGAACATTGGCAATCATGTAGATGTTCGCTGCATTCTGGGAGTTACCACTAAAATTATATATCTCTATATATATATACATCACTTGCCATCCGTGTTGGTACCAGCCAGCTCAGGGAGTCAGCAGTGAAGTGCTGTTGTGTGCCAGTACCCCCAGAAATACATGCTCAATACAGATACACAGAATACATGTCTCATACCTTAAGTCTGCAAGGTGCATAGATATGGTCAATTAGTCAACAGGCACAGTTCAAATTTCACTGAAGTACAAAGTACATGTAAGGAATTGGGTGTCTAAGAGCCCTTCACCCCCAAGCAGACTGGTTTTGGTATCCTCAAGGTGATGTCACTTCCCATCGAAACCATCCTGTAATTCGCTGTGTACAACATTGTTCCCCTTTTTGTTTGATAAATTTAGTGGTGTTCCAGGTAGCAAATGAATTTGGAGATGGTGCGGAGGTGTATGTGCCACCCTGACCAGGAATAGAATATAGAAAAAAGGTTAGAGACCTTTCCAACTGGTGTTCAAGCTTAGGAATGCCCCCCGCTTTAATGCACATCTATAAAACAGGGTAGTCCACCCATATGGTGTCTGAACGTTTCAGAACGTGTCTATGAAAAATTAGCTGTTAATACTCTTAATAGCATTCCTACCATATCACTTACAATCAGTTGTGAGGGATACTATATTTCTAATCACCACCAGTCATTTATCCACATATTGTCTTCCATTCATTCATTTAGTATGGACCAAATCCATCCTACCAATAACTTGAATAGAAAGCATTGTCAGACGGACATTCTACTTTGCTCACTTAAACACATTTTATATGTACATTTTGGGAGGGAACATGTCCAATTCAAGTTCAATATGTAATACACAGAGATGGATGAATTTGTTGGGCTGGAAATTTTCCAACCCAGACTTCATATGTGCAGACGTATGAAATCCGATCTGTACTGCAAAGTTATAGAAGAGGTACTATATATACAACTAATTTCTGGTCGGGTAGAATCCCACCTGGAAGCATCCTGAATTTGCGATATGAATCATGGATTTCCCACTCAGATTCGATAGAATTTCCTGTCCACCATCTTTGTGACATCCCAAAGCAGTGACAGTGGAATATTTTTGGCATCAGCAATGAGTAATAGCCACCTCCAGGATCATTCCAGGATTGGAGTACCAGCAGTGCTGGAACCTCTTCTGGACACTGACTCGGTAGGAGGAATCCTGTTTCCACAACCAGCTTGTCTAATTGGATCTGCCTTATAACTCTTTGTCTTCCCAATGCAGATTTCATGGCAAATCCAAAGCTGGCATTGGGGAACAGATTTAGGCACTGCTAAACATCTTTTAGACTACTGCTGAAACAATGGAGGTCAACTGATAGAGTAGCAGGCAATAACTCCAGACATCTACTCACGCTGCCTTTCTCCTTCTTATCCCTATAGTGACGAACCACGGGTAAGGTGTGATTGACCACCCACTCCAATATTTCCTGCAGTGCCCACTCTTGATGCCTAGTGACCTGGTCATTGATGTTATCAACCATTTGTTCCAACCCGATCTGCCCAAATTCGACCACTCTTGGTTCCTTAACCGGGTCTCCCAACTCCTGAATAAAACTGGATACCTTCTCTTTAGGATCACAAGACAAAAATGGGGGATGCAGCCCAATGGTAAACTGGATCCTGGGGTCCTGCATAAGATAATGCATCCCAGCTGGCGTTTTCCACACATTCTGGAAAACTTGGTTAGACATCATGTATTCAATGTGAAACACTTCTTCACTGATAGGTTGCATTGTGCACACCTCGTCCATGTCATATAAGCCCATCCAATAAAGTAGCCGTCTGATATGACAACGAGCATCTATCAATGTTGTGGGGCAAATTCACAGTTGGTATCATGTTACACTCCTCACCCTGCATACTGATGGTGTGAGCCACACGAAGAATATACCTGGCCCTCTCTGTGTGAGCCAGGGGAAGAATATTCCTCTCTGTTGTCTCTTCAGTGACTGTGCTGATTATCAATGCAAGTACTCTCCAGTGTAGAAGAGCAGGGATGCAGTTGGAGGCTCAATGGAGATCTCCTCCGTCCGTATTCACAGCTTCTCCATCAGCCTCCTGCTGACATTCTTGAAGAGAATCAGTTTGTTCTCAGAAATAGTGGCTTCTTCACCATATAAGCAATCCTGCTGTAGCCAGACAAGTAGATCCATGACAGTGCCGCAGTTCAGCTCTTCAGCAATGTAATTAAGAGGCCCGTCATCAAGGATGCCCAGTTTTGAAGGTACCATCCTTGAACTCACCAATACCCACTGCATGCCCTTTGATGTGTTCAGTGACTCCTGTAACCTGGGTTGACTGGAGTCCACACTCCCAACAGGCTGTGTATGGCTACACATACCATCGCATGTGATGCCGTAATACATGACACTTGACATGTTTCACCCTCTCCCTGCATACTGGACAAGGATGCAACTTCTTCCTTGCTGGCTCCATTGATGTTTCCCAACCATTTCCTCTGCGTATCTTTTCAATGCAGACAAAGGTCTCAAAAGATACCTCTGCAGAGGTCCCCTGCCCCAACCGTTATCTCTAAACTCCCTCTGTTGGTTGTCATTACCTCTCTACTTTCGTCATCCTCCGTTGTTGTTTGCACCCTAGTCACGTTGTTCCCATCTTCATTCTCTGTCACTTTCACTTCTTTGTTCTCCTCTTCCTCCCATACATCTAGTAAGAGCCACTCTTGTGGCCAATCTTTGACACATTCCTCACCCTGTTCCTCCATTCTGTTATTTAAAAAAAACCAAGAGGACATTTACATTATGTACAGCCATGCATCATCCTTACCTGTCCTCTAAGTATATATGCATGAATATCTACGTATATACAAACAGTCCTGAATAGTAATATACAACTATTCCCTGCATACTTCCAATTTTGATAGATCCAGCCAACAGCTGACTGATAGAGACTTCCTAGTCAAGATCATATGAGTGCAAATAAGTAGGAGATTTGACAGTTCTGCCCCTCCTTGTCCTTTTAGGAACTACGGGTGACTGTACCTGTTAAATTTTCTGGGGGAAAGGTGAATTAGTAACAAAGTCAATAGGATCAACTGATAAATCTGTAACTGATAGCTGATCCCCCATCTCAGCAGAGGATGGTATATCTGCTGCCACTTCAACCTGATCATTGGCAACATCTGCGCAAGATGCAGATCATGCAAACAGATCCCTAAAGACAGTTGTCAATAGAAATTCATCTTGCTCTTCCTCGTCATATAGGATGCTGGTATCCATATCTAAAAGATCATGCCTCATTCTGGTCATCCATATGGGAAAGAAGCGGTCCTCACATGGTTGAAGGTGATCATGATGAACCACATATTCCTTCCTGTATCCTTTGACCTTAATTCTAACAGCAGATAGGTTCTTGGTTACCAGATATGGACCACTCCAACCAGATATATTTGTCTCCCAAGTTAACCCAGACTACAGGAGTTGTTCCTTGACTTCTAACAAGAATCGTCGGAGAGAATATGTCGGGTTTGACAGTGATGGATGTAATCACATAATCTTCAGCTTGTCCATTCTCTGTGCTAATTGTGCTGTGTACACCTGTTTGGTGGGATAACAAGACTCTGATCCAGAGTGACTTTCCTTACTACACGCTGCGAATCTCCCATTATGGCAAAGAGCTGCTGGAATAATGGTATCTCCAACCATTACAGTGTTGTTCTACAAATTTACAATACAATCATGGGTGAGTAGGAAATCCAAGCCAAGAATGACAGAATTTGTAATAGGTGCCACACAAATATCACTGAGAAAAGTTAGATTTCCTTCCTTATGGTGATACACATGTCCCTCACAAGATATGCTGTTATATTACTGACCTTGCTAGCACATTTAAGTGGGACTTCTTGCAGACTCTTGAAGTTAAGATGTAACTTCTTTGCAAAGTCTTTGCTCATTACCATTATTTGTGCAGCAGTATCAACTACAGCTTCTTTATCCACAAAGTTTACAGCCACTGGTATCACAATGGTGTACCCTTGAGTTTCCCTAAAAACAGCTTCTCGAACTGAAGCAATATCTACAGAATTATTTACAAAATTTGTACCATTTTCAAAATTAGACTAGCCATCATCTGCAATTTCGGTTGCCTGGTGGCCAGAACGTACAATCCTTAGTTGTTTAACTCTCCAGTTCCAGCCTGTGTGGATTTGGGGGAAGTTTGTGCAGGACTCAGACATCTCTTAGGACACTCTCTTGCGAAGTGTGCAGTGCTCCCACAAGTGAAACATGCACCCTTTTCCCTAGGTGGCGTTGTAGCTTTTTTCCCCTTTCCTGTTTTTGATGGGCTTGCCTTGGGACTTGATGGGCTGTTTGACTGTGAACCTTGAGAAATAAATGTTCTCAGCAAACCAGCCAGGCTCTTCATATCCTCTTCAATCCCTGGCTTCAACACTTTGGATATAAGCCTTTCCATCAAAGTTGCCAACTTCTCTTCAAGAGCCTTTTTGTCCTTACAATCCACTGCAGTTGCCCTGATAGAAAAATCCTCAAAGTCATCTGGGGTGAAGGATACACTCTTGACTGATTTCTTCCCAAACATAATTTCAAAATTTTGCTCATGTATTTTCATTTGGTGAAACGCTGTCTCCAGTTCTTCAGGCTCTTTGTTTAAGACCTGCAGGGCTGCCCTCTGATGTAAAAAAAACCTTCAAAAAAGCCATATTTTGGATGATCTCAACAGCTGGCCTCTTCCGCATCAGGATAGCTGTCCTGAGCTAGCTTCTTGAGCCAAATTGTAACAATCCTGCTTACCATCATAAGTTGGCATATTTGATAGAGGAGGATTACACCACACTCCATAATGACCATACCCCATGGGTTGTGGTTGCCCAACATTCACCATAGGTGGAGCCACTAGGTTATGTGCTTGAGGTACAGCATTACATGGTTGACCCGCTGCTGGTGAAAACTGATGATGCATTAGATGACCCCATCAGCATGCAGTTGTTGCACATTTGGTGAAGGCTCAGATGCTGCATGCATAATCTGCTGCAAATTCCCTTGAATGGGTGTATGTGGTTGTGATGCAACATTATCATTATGCTGTGCAGTTGAATTGACAGTAGAAGCTTGTAAAGGCTTGTCTAGGGGTAGGAACTACACACTGTGCACCATAAAATGATGGTTGTGGCGGTTCTGGATCTTGACCCTCTACATAAATACTATTTGGTGTGATGGAATCCACCATTGTTCCTGCATATCCTGGTGGAGGCGCTGAAAACCCCTGTGATGCTAAAGCGACACCTAGTAGCACTGGTGGCAATGTTACCCCAACTGACCTAGAAGTATGTTGTACTTGTGGCCTTACCTGTAAAGTGAACACCACTTGTGGAGAATTTGAAACCACAGTTGGTTGTGATACCCCATGACCTTCACTAGTAATGAGAATATCCTGCAGCTGGTTACTTCCTGCAGGAGCCACTGTAGAGACAAGATTTACTGTCTGAGTCACTGGTGGTGGAGAGACAATGATATCTCTGGCCTATCTGCAGCTCTAACAGTCTGTTCCAGATGGGTGGGAGTAGAAGTATTCACCACTGGAACAGCTAAGTCTCTCTTTTCCAGTGTACTCATCCTCTGATCAAGGTGCTGCAATGTGTCACCCCATTTCGCCATAGTCTGGTTGACTTGTTGCATATTTTGTTGCCATGTCTGGTTCATTTGATCCATCTGTATTATCATGCGTTCACAAATAGTTCCCATGGAAACAGGAGTCTCTGGCTCTGTTGTCTCAAAACAGATTGTCCCATTGGCTAACATAGATTCCCAACATAGATTTACTGCAAGTACTGTCTGAGACCAAGGCAAAGAAGACTATGTCGGACTTACCGGTGAATATAATAACAAGTTTGAACCTTTGATGTGTTATGTACAGAACAAATCACTGGACTGTAGGACATAAAATCATGAGAGTACAAAGCCACTAATGTACCACATGGGAAGAGTAAAGGCTGTTGTACTCAGAAAGATGTATGAACTGAAGTAAGGAATTGTATAAACTTTAGGAATACAAGTCTAAAAACCGATGCTGAGAAAACGTCTCTTAATAATGCAAAGCCAATATGTGTTAATCCTAACACAACACCACCAGAAGGTGCAAGCTTTCATGCAAAACCAATTCAAGGTGTAATTTCTCATATTAATCCAATATCGAATGTATGTTTGAATGAAAAACTAGTACAAGGTGTTAGTTCTCCCAGCTTGAAACAACTTACAAGGTGTGCATTAAACTTAAAGCTAGTGAAACCTTCAGGCTGTCAGGAATTCTTTTTCGACGTTTCTCAGTAGTTGTGGTCCTTGCAAAACTGTTTATGTCTCAGTGATATACATGCAAAATCTATCTTCGACTTTCAAGGTAAAGGTCTAAAGATTGCACACTTGAACATGTGCCACTTGTTACAAGGTGGCTTTACCTAGCATGTCTTGTGCCAACCTGGTCCTCAATAACAGAAAGAAAATAGAAATGCTACGCTTTTACTGCCGTAAACAGAACACACAGACAAAGCTTTTTGTTCAAATATACTGATTCACATTTTACACAAAAAACACAGCACGGTGGAAACTGGCAGTTCGTCTATAATGTCCGTACACTTGTTTGATAGGCTTTACACAAAGTGGTTGGCCAAGTCCTGTGTCCTGGCTTGTCCAATCGACCTTCGGGCTGCAACTCAGAATCAAAGGGCAATATCAGAAAAATAAAATAAAACCTAGAACATTATCTTGTAATTTTGTAAAACCACGCTTTAAATTGTCAGACCCAAACTGTGGTTTAGTTTTTTCCAATTTTCTGGTCTTATCAATCACCAAAATTAAGACGTATTAATTTACAGGATTAACTGTGCAATCTCAAGACAAACACTTGACAAATATCACACAAAACGCCACATTGGAGAGCTAACAAAGCTCTGAAAAATATATCTACACTGGTTTCCTCGTCAAAACTGGCTATTACAAAGCCTACATCATTTAATTAGTGAACCACACAAGATTCACAAATACAATATTGGAGCATACAAGTGCTCAAAAATGGCTTAACCACAAGCCTACATTATTTAAATGGTGCAGTACCCAAGATCCACAAAATACAACATATATTGGAGCTTACACAAGCTCTCAACTAACCAATACTCACGTTGAATGCCTGGCCGCAGCAGGAACACTACCAATATTTTAAGGTGCACTCCGTTCGTTATGTGCACGGGTCAGACATTTCGGATGTTTGACGGAAAACAGCAGTACACAGCCCTTTTTATTTGGAAGAAAAAGCCTAATCCTGTCCCCACTGTGATCGCTTTTCACTCACTGAACCCATCAGTAGATCTTTCTCAGCCAATCAAAACCAAGCAAGATCGGCGATCACTCAACACTTCCTGGTATGGTGACACTTGGCATTTTAACTGTTTCAAGTTCAAAATGTGCTTGCACTGCAGCTTAATTCCGCAGCCACAATATACATTTGATACAACAAATTAACCCTTATGTTTTTAAACTTATCACCACATAACATACCTCCCTTCAGAAAAATAATGAAAGTTCATATTGATGAACTTTCAGCAAGTCTAATGACTAATCAATGATGATTTTCCTGTCATTGACCTACAGCGCCAAAACACAGTTCAACAGTTTGAGGCAAGCACCCACTAGGCTAACCTGTCATTCTAAAGAGGTGCATACTAAGTAACTGTGTGTGCAAAGTAAAAAAAATAAGCCTCATAAGAGGAGCCTCCATCTTTTCATCTTCAGGGTGACTCTGAAGCAAGAAAACACAGTTAACGAAGCCATGTTAGTGTAGAGAATAAAGTGAAACTAACCTATCACTCTTTTACCTACGTCACCTATTTAGTTTTGGGTGGTACTCTCAATATTTTATGAATCATCACAATGTCTGCTGAGATAATCTGATATGATATTTTCTCTTCCTCTGATGTGACTTATTTCCAGGTTGTATTCCTGTAAAAATAAGCTCCACCTGGTAAGTCTTTGATTCTTGTTTTTGAATCTATGCAAATATTTAATTGGGTTATGGTCTGAAAATACCTGCACAGGAAAACAACCTGCAGAAATATATAAATTTTAAAATGCTGTACAGACAAAATCAAAGCCAGTGCTTCTTTCTCCACAGTTGAGTAGTTTCTTTGATGCTTGTTCAGCTGCTTTGAAAAATATGCTATGGGGTGAACCGACCCATACATCACAAGCATCTACAAATAACCTGAAATGTTTACTGTAATCTGGTACAGCTGGCACTGGAGCCTGCATCAATAATTGCTTCAAAGCATCAAATGACTCCTGAAGTCTTCGGTCCATTTGAACTTTACACCCTTGCACAACATATCCGTCAAAGAAGCTGACACTTCTGCAAAGTTTTGGCAAAACTTCATGTAGTAACCTATAACTCCCAAAAACTGCATAATATGCTTCTTGTGTGTAGATACTGCAAACTGTTCAATAGCCTTGACCTTTGCATCCCTGGGAACTATCTGTCCTTGACGAACAGTATAACCCAAATATGTCACTCTTGCATGACCAATGTCACTTTTGACCAAATTGACTGTCAACTTGGCTTCTCTCAATCAAGAATTCCCTTGTTCTGGTCATGTGATCGTCCCAATTGTCAGACACCAGCCCAACATCATCAATAAACACAGCACAATACTCCAGTCCATCTATTACTTTGTTCATAAGCCTCATAAAGACCGACGGTGAATTTTGAGGCCAAAGGCCATGACCTTGCACTGATACAGGTTATCTGGAGTAAAAAAGCTGTATATTGTTTAGATTTTTCAGTCAAAGAAACTTGCCAGTGCCCTTTGAGGAGGTCCCACTTAGATATGAACTTGGCATTTCCAATTCTATCAATACAGTCCTCCACTCTGGGTACAGGATAACAATCTGTGACTGTGAGCGCATTTAACTTCCTGAAGTCAATACACATTTTATATGTAGAATCAGGTTTTGGTACAAGAATAACAGAAATTCCATGGCGAGTCACTGACTTCAATAAGATCATTGTCCAACATGTATTGGACTTCCTCTTTTAAAGCTGCTGCTTTAATAGGATTCAACCTGTATGGATGTTGTTTTAATGGAATAGCCCCATCTTGCAAAACAATCTCCTGTTCCAAAAAAAAAGTCCTACCTGGCACATCTGAGAACAAATCTGAATATTCCGCTATTAAAGCTTTCATATCCTGTCTCTGGGTTTCTATTAAATGACTCAACTTCTCATCTAACTTCTTCAAAACTTCAGAATTTTTCATAGGTTGAGGTGATGTTTGTTCTATATACTCTGAAACAGGATCTACATTCTTTTCATCCACAATCGTTGAACCATCTACCTGTACACAAAGCACTGTAGCTTCCCTGTCAAAGCATTGTTTGATCATATTTACATGACAAACCCCTTTGCTTCTCCTTCTGTCTGGTGTTTTTATTACATAGTCCACAGAATTTTACCTACTGTATATAGTGTAAGGCCCTGTAAACTTTGCATGTAATGGATTACCAGGGATGGGTAGCAAAACTAACACTTTGTTACCAGGGGAAAATGACCTCTCCGTAGAGTTTTTGTCATGCCATGAATTCATGTTCTGTTGTGCATGTGACAGGTTTTCTTTGGCCACCTTGCACACCTCCTGTAATATGTTCTTAAATTCTGACACATACTTCAACATATTTAAATTGTTTCCATCATCAGGAGCTACACAGCATTCTTTGAATAATTTCAAAGGACCCTTTACCTCCTGACCATATACCAACTCCAATGGGCTAAATCCCAACGATTCGTTTGGCACTTCCCTGACTGCAAAGAACAAGAAATGCAAACCTTTGTCCCAATCTCTTGAGCATTCTCCATACAATAAGTTCTCATCATCCTTTTCAACGTTTGATGATACCTCTCAAGCACCCCTGGGTCTGTAGATGGTAAGCTGACGAACTTATCACCACATAACACACTCATGACCAAAGATTGATCAGCTCAAGGTTATTTTAGAAAATTGGTTAAGGAAGTTGTTATATTTGGTGTAAATAAAACTTTTTCAATGGTGCTAATCACAGCTATAGTTATTTTTTCATTACCGTTAAACATATGATGGTTTAAAGAATCAAAGTCCTCATGAAGATTCCTTCCATTGAAATACCAGCAAGCCTAATCTAAAGCAAAAAGGTAGTCTTAGTCACCAGGTTTAAAGGTTAAAGATGCAGTAACAGATTCTAAGCAATACATGTTACCTAATTTCCAAGGCCTTTGACCCCTGAAAATGTGTTTCAGATTTATGGTATTTTGCAAAGTGATGGGTAGTGTACCCCATGTGTGGGGTTAAGGGGGGTAGGTTTTGATGTCGAATGTGGTCAGTTCGTAAGGCTTCACTTGATGTCTGACAGGGAGAGCTGTGTGTCTTCATTCTTCTGCAGTACTTGACCAACAAATATGAAAGACTGATGGACAGTTTCCTGCATTAACCCTTCTACCCCATAGAGTGGCCACAAAGGGCTGGTGGTCAGATGAGGGCTGCTTCAGTTAACGGGGCTGATTAAGCAAGGGGCAGAAATTAGGTGGGTGGACATCTGGCTGGATAACAGGGACTGGCCCAGGGTGGTGGGGTTTGTGGATGGGTTGGGTTGAGGAGTCGTAGCTGTGGACTGGTAAAAATTTTATTTAATGTCTTAACGCTGTTCCCTTCAATTAGAAATGAGTTCAAAGCTTTGTTTGGCATGGGTCAAGTACCAAGGAAAGCTTCATTTTCATGTGCTCAAGGCAAATAATTGATAGACAACCTGACTTGTCAATGTTTCCATTCAAATTGTCTTTCATTACTCTTGAAATTAGCCAAATATTGACAGATGGCAGTTGACCACCAACTTGTCTCGCTTCTTGTGTGTGTGTGGGGGGGGGGGGCAGTAGAAATTCTGAAATTAGAAACAGATCAAGATCAAATCTTAAGTGTTGAGATGCTAATGTGAGTGTACCTATTTCATTACACAGGTAGATCATTGTATGCTTGTCTTTGTCTGTGGAATATTTTACATAGATCTTCTGTAAACAACCAGCTGACAATTTACATCCCAGTTTCCCCTTAATTTCAAAACTAAAAAGATGTTAAGAATTAACTGATCCAAATTGTCCCAGGTTGTCAGTCATGATGAAGTATTGTGAATCATGAACTCCTCTGGGGTAGTGTTAAGAATGTACTTTGTGCACACAGTTATATCTTACAAAGATAGCCACCCAATGTGAACCGGCATTGCCTGTTTGGGTAAAGAAAAGAGAATTTTCATTAATCTTATCAGTAAAGAAAAAATAAAAGATGCATACCGTATTCATCTTAATAAGTGCAGAGTGCATTTCTGAAAAGATATCATCCACAAAAGCTGAAAAAAGTGTAGATTCAAAGTGTAATGATAGATTCTACCACTCGTTTGAAAACTATGGGATATTTTGGGGTTTCTTTTCTTTCCTTGAAAAAAATGTGAGGGGGTGTACTTATTAAGATGAATATGGTGCATACAAAGTTGAGCAGTAGGTGAAAGGAGAGACAAGGCACACATGGCGCCATCATTAGAGCTGTACACTTCAGGACAACTGTGTAAGTACAAGGTTCACCAGTACTTGGGTATTTTACTTGTGCCCTATTCTCATTTGCCCATCCGTTCAAATCCTGTTTGCATTATAAGCATTTTTGGGTTCTTCCCAGGGTACAAATGTTGTATAATTTGAGTGACCTTGACATATTTTTGTGAGGTCACCATGCCTGTTAAATTGAAAAGCTGAATTTGTAATGGCAGGGTGTAGCTTGGACATCAATGGCAAAGAGAATTGAGCCTCCGGATCAAAATTGCACTTGATTACATAATACATAAAACTGTACTTGCTGACCCATATTTTGAGTCAGTGTGACCTAGTTATTATGAAGTTTGGCTCTTGTTTAATTTTTTCTTTCGTGAAAAAATCAAAAAGTTATAACCCGATTTGAACAAACAGACTATATGGAAAGCTGGATGTGGGATGCATATTTTAAACAGTAACAATTTTTAATGGGTTGAACGTCAAGGTCAAGTAGCCAGTTTGAATATATGGATCATCTCGTGAATTCTCTGCACTCCATAATTTTTAGATAGGCCCATATTATATTTGGAAAGTTCTAAATTGTATAAAAATCTTTGTGGACAACAATGTTGTTGGCGCCACCTATAGTACTATGTATTATACAGGTCAAAATGTGAAAATCTTGTGACCGCAATACCATCCACAGATTTACAGTTGGCCCAACATTACTTTCGGGACTCATTGGGTGTGTGAAAATCTAGGTTGTTTTCGATATTGGTGTTGCCACCTACAATATAATGCAACAAAGGGGTCAAAAAATGAAAATCTTGTGAACACTCTAGCAGCTTTGAATTTTTTGACAGATCATCACCATATTTGGTGGGATTGTGGGGGAGGTCAGAGTCTAACTTACTTATGATACTGTTGGCACTGCCTAAAATTTGACGGAAATTATGAGCCAAAGTGTATTTTAAGATATAAAATTCCATATCTTTCAAAGTAATTAGATTAGACTTTCCAAACTGATAGGATATGTAGACAATGTCCAAAACTGGAATTTTTGTTAATATCGGTGACCTTGACATAATTTTGCTATATCATCATGCCTATTATGGTGAAATAGGTGATTTTGTAATGCCAGAGTGTAACTTTGACATCAATGGCAATGTCAGCACTGCACCAAGCCAAAAGGTCTCATATAACATAATCTGGATGACCTTCATCTTCTGTCCAAAGGTCACAAAGGACATAAAGTTAAGGACTCACTGATTGTTGTCTTGGCACATGCAGCAATATGCATCACTGGAATTGCACAAATATGGTCTTATGTACCAAATAAATGTAGGTCTCGAGTCGAAGCTACTTAGCTGGTGATATGTGAATTGTCCCTTTCCCCCTGAAACTGGCTCGTAGTCAAATGTTATCCACTTCACCATTTCCAGCTAATCATGCCCCCTTCCACTGGAAGAGAATTGTAATTGCTTTTTTGGTCTGTGTGTCTACGTGTGTGTCCATGCGTCCGTGCGCTATTTATGCCTTGCCTATAACTTGATTTTCCTTCAACTTAAATTAATAAAACTAAAGTTACACACATGTGCATCTTGGCATAATCGTATATATATACCATGTAACAAAAGTAGATCAGTAGGTCAAGTATCGGGGTCGCAGTGACAGATCCATGTAAAATTGCGTCTGGGCTATAATTCATTAACTATTTAACCCTGAGGCCTCGACTGTTGATAATTATCCCCATGCAAATGCGCACGTCGAAACGCTATTGTCGAGAATTGACGAGGTTTTACTATGCTGTTTTATTGGGTATGTTTTTATAGACATGCAGGAATTTAATAGTCCGCTCTGGACATGTGGACAAGCTTATGTTCTGTTCTTCAAGTTTCACAATTTTACTGGCATCTTTGCATTAGAAAATTTCGACTTTTGTTGAATTATGTGTCGCCATCTTGGTAAAACAATTGGAGTAATACAATCGGGCTTGTGAATGAGTGGCAAAGGGGACACCTGCACAGGATAATTCTATTTTATGATTTAGCAGGGGATAGTGACTCCGATGAAAGGAGCTTAAAGGGTTATGGTGTCACAAGGTCCAGTGGTCTTCAAATGTTTCATGACATCCTAGGAGACGCTCATTCTGGGGAAAGTGATTTTCAGGTTTTCAAAATACTGATGACAGTGATACGAAGGATCTGTACAATAACTTTGATAGAGGCATATTTTGCTGATTGGCTTCCAGCATTTTCACAAGGTCCTGCAATAAATTTCGAAGCTTTGGAGGATTTTACCGAACTTGAAATGTAAGTTCTCAAAATTATTTTCAGACCACTTGATCAATCACTGTGATGTGGAAGCAAATAGGTTTGCTGAATGATATACCTCCGGGAACATTCGGACTTCCCGTCTCATTCACAAGCCTGATCATGTTATCCTGTTGACTTTTTGGAAATGCATGCATTTTTGGAAATTTTGCTTTATACAGGATCATTAAAATTGCCTTCTTACGATCTGTATTGGTTCACAGACTACCTGGATGGCTATATACGGCCTACTGCTTCCCGGCGGAGATACTCTCAGGATGGTGTACCCACCAGACTGACTGGTAGACATTTTCCTGAGAAAAATCCCTCAAAAACAAAAGCAGGAAGACAGGCATTTCCTGAATGCGTAGCTTCCAGTAATAGGAAGGCAAAGGTCCTTCATCGAATCCAGTATAAGTACAAAACCTGTGAAAGGCCATGTGTGTACAACTGTTAATTTTTTTTTTTTCTTTTTTTTTTTTGCAACGCCAAATTCTTTAGTGGGTCATTGGCTATGAACTTGCAATTCAATACTTTTCTTAATTCCCGAAAACAAAAAAGATACAAAGTCATTAAACATGATATGAATTTTTCGATAGAGTAGTGAAAAAATGCCCAGTACCAAAATGTGCTGCCCCCTAGAGGTGCTCATAGGTGAAAGGGTTAAAATATCGCACCCATTGCTCCCATTTTAACCCATTTCATATTATAATAGAATGTAACTTTTTTTTAACAAAAAAATTTATTACACACCTGAGGAGAAAATGTTTTGCCAAAGCTACTAATCCCTAAAGGTGATTACTTGGGCAAAATGTTTTCTCCAAGTATGTCTAATAAACTTTATTTTTCTACACAGAAGGTATGCTCTATTTAGAGGGCAGTCATTATTTACCAGACAGGACGAGGCTAGGGATATTGGGGGGGGGGCACAAAATATCTGTACCCAATTGTGGGGGGCCACAAAATTACACATGCTCCTAATGGGGAGGTCATAAAATTGGCCCCTGCCCACCCTGGGGGGGGGGGGGTGGTCATCAAATTGTGAATCAGTTTTTAACAAAGCCAAACAACAATAACCAGTATAAGGCTGGGGAGTCACAAAATGCAGCAGACTGGTGGAGGGGGCCGCAAATTCTTGTTGGCCATTCTGGAAAGCGGGGCACAAAAACTATGATGATCCACCATCCCAATATCCCTAGCCCCCCTCCCCCCCGTAAATAATAACTCCCCCCTTATTCGCATATACCCCATAATTCGTTATGAAAAATCCCCAAACTATAACAAAAGACATACCTACACAACTTATTTGGTGAAGTACCTGGTACACCCAGTAGCATGTATGAATATCTACCCCTACTTTACAGTTGTTCGGTCCTTAGCAACAAGGCAAATGCACTAATAAATTTAAGGTTGCAGCTAATGGCAGCAGTATTATAATAATTTCCGACAAATTCATATTAATCTTAAAGAAAATAGTCAAGACATAAATTTGAGATTGTCATGTCATGATACATAACAAACAATGAAAAAAAAAAAAACTGGGCCGCTGAGTATGGCTCGAAGATGAGACATAGGAGTGATGTAGTGAAGCAGTACCTACACATGCTAAATAATGAGGTATATAAAACACAGGGGCACAAGGTGATTATAGTTAAAGTTGGAATATGTAGAATCTTACATGGCAGTGAGTGAGTTACGATTTTTCTCTCACGAGGGATCGTTGTTGGTGGGGAAAATCACGAGTGACCGCAGGTCACGAGTGTTTTTCCCCACCAACAACGATCCCGAGTGAGAGAAAAATCGTCACTCACTCACTGCCATGTAAGATTTTATTTATTCTATGTTTAATCGAGTATTTACCGCAAAAATTGTCGCTCTTGTTGCTTAGGTGTCGCCATTTTGAAGCGGAGACTTTTCACTTGGAAATGTCAAATCTGGTGTGCCGTGTTTGTTGACGTTCATCGCAGTTATTCAACGTCACCCGTGACGTATAATTAAGCATAGCTCGCGGACGTTTGATTTTGTCTAAATGTCAATGCATTACGTCACTGACACAGGCGCGTCACGATTCACTTGTAACAATGTTTAGGTCATGTGACCTACCGTGAGTTACTATTTCTGGATTTCACTCCAGAAAGTGATAACTCACTGCCAAACATAGAATAAAAGAATGATAACCAGGGCTGTTTTTACCCTCGATGATAATATTCATAATATATAGAGCTTCTGTGTTGGTGCCAATGCGCTGGTCAAGGCAGAAGGCAGTGGTCAAATGTTTTAGGAGCGATAATAACAAAACAGTTATGTCCTTGATTGGAGCTCCAGCCCTGGGCAGGTAAGACACCAAAAGCCTTTGCATGGGCCATTTTGAGATTTTAACGGTTTTTACAAGATGAGTCTCCTTTCTATAAGGCAGCAAACTTTCAAGCTCCAAACTGAAGTAGAAATATGACCAAAACAAAACACCACACAGGCATGTGGACATCTGAATGTCCATTTGTCATTCTTTTGGTTTTTAGCCACCTAGCAGAAAAGTGCCGCATGTCAATCATACTTAACAGTCTGTCACATGGCTAAAGGTAGCAACAGCCCATGGTAAACCAAGAGTGGTATCATGGTGGCACCACGAAATCAGGTGTCATGCCAAAGCGTGTTGGTGGACAGGGAAATAATGCAAACATGCAAACATATCCCAGCCTTAGTGGTATACTTTATACCTATCTTACTCGTTTTGTGTTCAAGTTATGGAAGACTTTAGTGAATATTCAGGAGCAGTGGAAGTCATTTGAATGCTGGTCCAAGAAGCCTGCCGCAATGTATTACACCAGTTGCCCTGCACATCAAAGACAGGCGTGAAAAAGGCACTTAAAGCATCAATACCCACATGCATAATATTAATCGAATATATTCTCAAAACCCAAGGATGTGGAAAAAGAACTAAAAAGAAATACACCGAAAACCGTAAGATAAGTATAAACGTGAACACAAGAGAAAACCTACAAAATAGCAATACAAAACTAAGTTTGGAAAGAGATATAAAAGTCATTGAGAGAATAATCTCAAAATAATAACAAGCTATAACTATGTAAAGTGTACAGACAAGTATGACAAGCTAACAAAATAAAGTGTACAGATAGGACTAAATGCAATAAAACATTATCCCTAAAAACGGAATGGAGAGCTAGGGGGCACAAGACCAAAGCCGCCAGCCATCCACTGACCATGAGTGGCCATAGGCGGCCGCACCAAAGCAAGGCAATGCAACTTTCGTTGCCAGGCTTAAGGTCACGGGCCCCAAATGGCCACCTCCATGATGTCACACTTTGAATTCTACATTGTTGCTGTCACCGTTTGACAGATCCCTGAATAAAGCTTTCCATACTCCAAATGCTCGTTTATTCATAAGATTGGCCAATAATTGATCAACAACCTCACCACATGTTATGGGACGATGTTTATTCCTCTTTTGCACAAATATCAGCTCAACATGAGCAAACAGTATTGCTTCAGAGGAAAATGATCAATGTCAAATGCCTTCTAAGGTCGTTTTCTCAGAAAGGATAATAGAACGAGAGCCCCACCAAAGAATGTGTATTCCAAGAAAACGGAAATTTAATCTGGTAATGGCTTTCAATTTTGTAATAATGTCTGCACTGCAAAAACAATTCAGCGATTTTCAAAATGTTGCTTTGTTCTTTTTTATGTAATGAAAATGATCATCCTGGAAATAAAAGGAAAAATTGAAATGCCAAACTTTGAGAATAGATAACATTACAACTAAGCCAAAGATAAAAAAATCGCAGGATCATTTTTTGTTGCCAGTATGTCAGAATTAGAGTGAAAGTGTAATTATGATTTTATCGCAAATAATGAGTGACTTATATGGGGTGGATGCTTTCCCGTCAACTTTCAATTGTTTATTCAACAATTAGCATCACAGACACCCAAATATGCAACACATAAGTTCTTTGCAGTATGACGATTACACACATATATGATTTGTTATTCTAACACAAATACATTTGTAACTAGGATCAATTAAAATGAGATTTATTTTTGGTGTCGTTTGTGTTCCTTTTTCAGACGCTGTTTGTGTTCTCTAGAGTCCCCTTTTTCAGACTCAGAAAATGTGGAAATAATGTATATATTTTCTCACATTTTCATCATTAATTATGTTAAAATAATGCAGTAATATTCAAAATGTAAATCTGAATTCACTGGCGCATTATGAAAGTTCCCAGAGTGCCCCTGTACTGAACTTTTTCAGTGCCAAATTTTTTACTGAATCAACAGCTTTTCTTGGCGTGCATTGCACCCAATGTGCACCGAAAAAAGCTGTTGACATGAGATATTCTCTCTAAAACTGTAGGCATGCTGGTACTTGAATAAAAGATCTTTTTATGAAGATTACGAATGTGGTCCTTATGATAATTCCTACTACTTTGGCTGAAATAGGTAGACTTGAGTTGCACTTGGCACTGAAAGAATTAATAGGAATAGTAAGATATTTGTATGTACAGTGAACTTTAGTTGGTATCAGCACAGCGTGACAAGTTGCTTGTTTTTTCTCTTACAGTGGGGCAGCAGATTGTGATCAGTCCCACGGGGCCTCAATATCGTCTCATAGGAAGACAAGTCGTCTTTACATGTACAGTTACTGGGATAGCCGCAAATGTGGATCCGCGTCTGCGAGGGAAGGGGGTTGACGGGCGTGACATCATAAAAACAACGGGCAAGTGAGTATGAAGGCAGCATGAGGTGTGTAAGACACTGCAGGCTTCCAGGCTATAGCTGTATCAACCGTTGTCTCAGCACTTGCACACACCACTCAAGGTCAGTGGCAGCAGCTTGGGCTCCAGAGCACCAAGTCCAGGTACATCTCAGTTACTGTAACTGGCTTGTAATTTTGCTATAGTTTAAAAAAAAAACAAGGAAATGTTTTGGTCAATTCATTGGGATGATGACTGGTTACCTGGTGTACTGAGTGCAGTGAGTGTTTCATTGAGCATTCTGAGTACATAAAGTTCTTCATTGAGCATTTTGAGTACACTGATTGCTTCATTAAGCATTGTGACTGCAGTGAGTGCTTCACTGAGCATGCTGAGTGCAGTCAGTGCTTACTGAAAGTGCTCAGTACAGAGTGAGTACTCATTGAGTGTGTTGAGTGCTTCAAAGCATGTGGTTGCATTGGAGCACATTGTTGGTTTAGTTCTATGTGCTTTGTAGGCCCGTGCTTTGTATGCACGAATACCCAGATGAAGCAATTCTTTAAAAAGCTTCAGTTCATGGTTTGACACCCCCCCCCCTCCCCAGCAGAGTTTGACTTTTTTTAACTGTGTCTGTCATATGAATCCTGATAGCCTCCGCCCCTGAAAGCAGTCCTTGATCCTTTGGCATTGTGAATGGATGTGTGTCGACAGTACACTCTGCAAATTAACCCTTAAGGTGGTGGATCTGAAGCAGGCACCTTTGGATAACTTCTAATCACTTTTTTTTCATATTTTGGATAGTATGATACTTAAACTACATGTGTGAACATAAAATTTATATGAGATAATTGATCTCAAAATTTTTGTTTACACTGAAAGTTTATAGAGTGCTGGGCACATAGCTTTATTTGCATGGGTATGACAATGAACCATGCCACTGTTTGCAGAGTCATTAGTCCATGACCCCTGGAAACCAATTGAGCCATTGACAAAGGTCACTCACAGGAAATCATTAGCCATGGAGAGAAGAATGTGCCAGTTCAGACTAATCATTACCATTGTTCTGATTACTTTGAAATTCTTTATTGATGTAAAAATAAATTATTACAATCCACTTACTTGTCCCCAAATAGGGAAAGCCGCATGTGAACCCAAGCCAAGTGCACTGTCCCCAAGCTAAAAAATAAGGGATTTAAGCCACAGAATATACTCCAAGCTAATTGATAACTTCACAGAGATAATGCTACCAGTTCATTTCACACAATAATTAAAACACAGGACAGAAGAAATGAGTATCTGTCATATTATAGCCATAAATGAGTAAGAATTGGCAACTTTTTCTTTCAATGCGAATTTCTCGGTACTGTTTTTTTTTTGCTCAACCTCTACAATTTTTATCTCACCTCACAAACATACGAATTGCTCTATCACATTGAAATCAACGGACATTAAAATAAAATTATCAAATCTAGGAATGGTTACCAGGATTTATTTTTCTGACAACCCCTTCCATGACTTTTCGGGCAATTTAAAGAAGGAAAATGAACAACCTGTCAGGACTAATTTAAAACTTTTACAACATTTTGTTTATGCTATTTCAGGACTAACCATTGAATTCGATCCTTGACAAGGATATATATTTTAAATTTCCTCTGATGTCAAATGGAATAAAAAAACAATTTTGTGTGACTACAAGTCTATGAATATGTAGTGATCAGAAAATAGAAAATATACAGGTTTAATGTACTTGTGTAAGATTAAATGGGTAATTGCGATCCAAAGTTGCCAGTCTCACTGCACACTAGCTTCACAGCTTCCACCTTAAAGTGCCAATCATGGCTCCAGTCATTTTCTCATTACCATTAAACAAAAAATGGTCAAATTCTTCATGACGATACATTTCATTCAAATATCAGCAAGCCTAGTCTGAAGCAAAAAGTAGTCTTAATCAACAGCATTCCTCGGGGCACTATGCGCACAGCGTGCTCCGAGGAAAGCTGTAAACTCAGTCTTAAATCAGTGGTTTAAGGGCTATATAGTATACAATGATGACCTGGGTAAGTTAAATTTCAAGCAAAACAAGTAAAAAATTAATTATTGTCTTGGGGATATCCATTAATTTCACAACATGGCAGCCAGTCAATTGTAAATAGCACGCTTTGCATTGAGGACAGAAGCTTTTTTTTAAAAAAAGGGAAATGCTGTGAAAATACCTGGACTACTGCTGGCTGGTCATGCAGGGACCAGGCAACAGGGTAACAAAGGAGCAGTCATTATTTCTTGTTGGGCTCACATGATTATTATAATAATGAAGATTGATACCATGGGGACATAATCAACATACCGTATTCATTCTTAATGGCGCACTGTGCGCTTAAAATATATTTTACATGAAAATCCAGCCCAGAAAAATCGATCATAAGCGCACACTCCCATTTTTCACATGGCAAGTCTTCCAAAGAGTTGGCACAGTCATCATATTCACGTCAGTAAAATCGCCGGTAAAACTATCAATATAAATTTTGTAGACTCATTTGTAGATCCAGCCCAGAAAAATCGATCATAAGCGCACACTCCCATTTTTCACATGGCAAGTCTTCCAAAGAGTTGGAACAGTCATCATATTCACGTCAGTAAAATTGCCAGTAAAACTACCAATATAAATTTTGTAGACTCACCTTAACTCCATAGGATGATAACATACATATAAAACTTTATTTTTGTTGATGAAACACAAAAAAAAAAAAATGGAAAACAGAGGTGACATTCAGCCAACTAAATGCCTGGGCCTGCCTCCCATGTGAGCAAGCCAGCATGGCTACCTAAACAGGAAATGGGGACTGAGCGTGTGCAATATGGTAGGAATTGTGCAGGAAAGAGGGAGTTCTTGTTTTCAAAGTACACATGGAAATGCAGATAAGGTGGACAGCATTTAAAAAACACAACAAACAAACCATTATGCTTTTTGTGACAAAGAATTCTTCTTGATTGGAAAACTATTGATTTCATAGCTAGTAATGCGTGGTGATAAAAGAGTTACATTAAAAACCACACCAGTTTCACAGTAACCTGGGGATCATTCAGTAAAAGTCGGGGTGTGCGCTTATTGGAATGAGTACGGTATATGATTTGTCATTGTTATTGGTAATGTTGCCATGGTCATAACTGTTCACCTGCTGTCTGTCTGATTAATGACTTATGCTTGTCTTTAACAGCTTGCTGCATGTGTCGTTTGTCATGTTGGCACAGGGCACTTTGCTGATTGTAATTTTAACAACATTTGTATTATCATGTTTTGCCCATGTTTTGAACCGATTTGACTTATTTCATGCAGATTATATCAATTGATGGATAACTCTTGACACTCACAGATCTAGCCAGTCACTCTTTGTATGGTTATTTTTGTAGCATCCTAGACATGTGTGACAATTCTGTTTTTTGCTTTTATTTTAAGCACAAATTTTTTAAATGAGAAACTCAGCTTTGAGATTTTGTGATAATTTAAAATAAATTAAATAAACGTTTTGTGTTGATTTTTGAAATGTGGTCGTATGAATTGTCATGTATACATCAAGTAAAAACTTCTCTGGTCACAGCATTGAGTGGCTAGATTGGTAAAGCAGGTCTGCATGATGTCTCACAGTTGTAACACAGAGTTCAAAGGTCGGCAGAGTGTAATATGAGAGGTCAAAGGTTATATATAGGGATTTGCAGCAGCTAGTACAGTGTTGCAATGTCATTTGTGTTCAAGAATTTCTTTACCAGGGGACTTTGCCTTCAGCATTCATTGCTTCCTTGACAACCATCACCAATGCAAGCAGCACAAATATATATATATATAGTCAAGTAGCAGCACTTCAGGTGTAATGTGGATTCCTGTTCAGCTATGCCGTGGTCCTCCATGTGTCTGTCACATCTTGATCTTTTGATGTAGATAGGGCATTGATCTTGGCATGTATATCAGTATTTGCAGTTTCAACAGAGTGATTCTTTACACTCTGTGGCACTGAATCATATGATTTTCAGGGTTGATATCAAGGTTTTTGGCCAGTTGCCCACACATACCTTTTTTCAGACTTAGGGGCAACTACTGGGTTAAATTCCAATTCAACTTTGAATGTTAAATGGTTTGTTATCCTGACTGAAATTCTGGTTATTCTGGGCAGCACTTGCCTTGATATCAGGCCCTGATTCTTCATGGTTTCTGCCACTTAACCCTCTGATTCTTTATGGTTTAATTGTGCCACTGAACCAGGTGATTCTTCATGGTGTACATGTGCCACGTAATCATGTCATTCTTATGGTTTGCCATCACGAATCACCTGAGGCATCTACATTTTTTGCAGAATCACTTGTCCATAGGACCACACCTCCCTTCATAATCCAGACATCAGTAAAACAATGAAAAAGATAAAAGCAAGAAATGGAGTCATCTTATAATTTTCAAATCCTGTGCTGTTTGTAACCACCTAAACCATTTGCAATGCAGCCAATGCGCGCCAAAGCTTTTGACTTTGGATATTCTCTCTAGACCCACAGGCATGCTGGTACTTGAATGAACGGTTGTTTCACGAGGAATACGAATCTGAGTTCTCTGCGATAATTCGGACTAGTTTGACTTGAGAACATTGACTCGGAGTCGTGCTTGTGACTGATAGAGATAGATGCACTATTGTCACTTCATCAATCTGTCAATGCATCTCTAAGCAAGACATCCAGCCTCAAACATATCTTGTCATTCCTCAAATCCTCCCCATGTATGGCCAAAGAGTTCTTTTGAAACATGGCCATTACTGTTGCTTTACTTAATTTGATAGTTTTTAAAATTTTGACTGGTTTTTCTGATGGCACAAATAATACATGAAAAATAAAAACACAACAAAATAACATTGTCACAACGCTCTCATTAAAACGGCATTAAAATGCATGAAATATTAAGAGTATATAAAGTTATTGATTGATTTATATATAACAAGGCTTGATTTAAACATATCTATTTATAGACTGAATTGCCTAGGTAGTCCAACCTAATAGAAAGGCTCTTCACACAGGCTAGGGATACATGAAGGTCAAAAGGTTGCGTTGAAAAGCATCTGTGAGTCCGGTGCATGCCTAATAATGACCACTGTAGCATGCTGCAACAAAAGAGGAGAATACACAAGCACTTCTTCACAGCTTGAATACACATAAGCCACACAGGGGGAGGTGCTACTGTTTTACCTGTCTAAACATGCAGTGTGTACTGCAGGTATTGGCAACTGCGCAAGATGGCCTGCCCTCTTGGTTTAAATAAATATATACCATATTCATCCATATAGTAGCACATGCCCTAATAGAAGGCCGCCTTTTACTTGGGGGTGGCCTTCTATTACAAGTGGTCTAGATTCAGAATCAAGTTTGTTCCTGCTATTTAGCAAATATGGTACTTCCAAATGAACTGTAAAGCCTTCCAAACCTTCAATCAAGAAAAGTACTTATTCCATAGTCTGACAAAAACACTGCAAGATCTGGCAAATCTTTGCATTGGCGCTACATGCTATTATTAGGATGAATATGGTATATATTTTTTGATAAAAAAAAGGAAAAAAACGAGCGGGAATAAGGGCATAGCCATACATGAATCCCTTTTACGTAAAAAAAAGAGAAAGTAAAGCACTGTACTGCAAAAAGAGGACGGTAGACATCACTGAACTGAGATAATTACACAAAAGACAGTACCTCACCAACAAATTAAATGGCCTGGCTACTTATTATATGCTATAATGTGGCCATACTCAGAGACTTAAACTTCAACGGTCACTTATAAAGTAGTTTTTGTACACTGACTTTGGAAAAGCATCTCTTACCCGAACTTATCAAGGACCAGCTCTGGTGATCTTCCATGGCACTGCAGCTGTGGCATGATCACTGTGGGCACAGACTCGATCAATCTCAGTTGCACCGGCAAAGCCAGGCTCCTTCCAACATAAGTTCACAATGGCGGATGAGTTCAGACTGGACAAGTGGGAACAGTTTCTTGTTTGCATCCCCATTTTAACCCAGTAAGCGATGAGCACACTAACATTCACAGCTGCGCGTCAATGTTTACAATCAGAGTTGGTGCAGAAGCTCCCTTCCGTGACGTCACAGACCCTGTTGGTCAAACTATGACGGAAGGCAGTGATGCTTGACGAGTACCGCCACCAAATGAGATGCAATTCTACACAAAAAAAATTGTGAATAGTGTGTATATTGTGTCATCGCAAAGGCATTTTCTTCACAAAAGGCTATAACAATTCAACTCCTTTGCTTTTTATAAAAAATATAGTATTTGGCCAGGGAGAACTTTAAATTATTCAACAGGTAGCACTGCAATTTCTTTCTGTTTCGTTTTGAGTTTTTGCGTTCAGGCTATTTTGTGACTTCTCCAAATTGTTACTGTGATTGTTCTTAAATGTAGTTGGTACATATTATGTGAGAGGGGTGAGCAAAATTGCTCCTGAAGAAGTGATACTGTGGACCCCTGATTTTTCACAATTTATTCAGTTTGGGTACTTGTAAGTTAATATTTGCATTCCTATCACTTACTATGGAAGTCAGTATATTTCAATAGAAATTAAGATATTCTACTTCATCTCTTAAACTATAAACCAGGTTCACTTCATACTTGGTGGGAATTTACCTTAGTTTAATCTCTACCAAGTCTGTTCAAATGGTCACACAACATTGATTTTTAGATTTTTAGCTCTGTTGGACCTAGGGCACAGAGCTTGTGCGATCACTAGTCTGGCAGGCCGTCATTCCATCCATAAATAATTTGCTTGTCAATATGATAGCATCAAAAGCTTTAAAGTCTCTTGAAATTTTTGGACATGCTCAAAGAATGAAAATCTAGGTTACTTTTGTTATTGGTGGTGCCACCTAGGGAATAAAAAATAAACAGGCCAAAACGTGAAAATATTGAGAACACTCTGGTGTCATTGATTTTTTATGATTGATCTTCATGAAATGTAGTGGAAATGTTAGGGGGTCTGATATGTGGAATCTGAGTAGTATTGGTGGTGCCACCCACAGGTGAATGGAAAATATTAGCCGATATGTGTTCAGACCTAATGATGTGACAATAGAGCCTATATTTAGCTCAAAATGTGCTAGAATGCACATCAGGTCACCCTCAATTTCCAAATTTGCTGTGTGAAGCCTTCCAAAAATGATGCCTCACATTTCGTGCTCGAAGTAAAAACAATTCTGGTGGAAACCCTGGCAAGGAGTCCTGGTGGTTTTCAATGGAACTGACATTATAAGCGTTAAAACACATTAAATTCAGTAATTTGATCATTAATAAACGTGGAACTTTGAAAACTTACACCAACTATGCATTGGGTCAGTGGTCAACTTTTGTGAAAATTTCGATGACCTTAACATTTTTTGAAAGGTCAAAGTACACATAGCATATGTCAATGATAAAAAGATCAAAATATTGATACAGGTGAGTTAGGGTTACTTAATTGATACAAAATATACATTGTAGTTACATGTGGAGCAAACTGCCATCTGTTGGCAACTCAGACAATAAAAAAGTCACATGAGCTTTATACGTTCAGAAGCCACTTGAGGACTCACAACTTTGAAGTGAAGATGTAGCTGCAATACAGTCATGGTGCCAACAGAGCCTTAATACCAGGGCCTCTTGTGAAAATGTGATGTGGAAATGTACCATCTTGAAATCTTTGCATGGATACGACTTGTTTACTCTCCCAACATTGCGGACATAAGACATTCACATGGGGAACAGCAAGATTGATTGGACAGGGAGTGGCATGTGATCAAATCCACCCTATGATATATCCTAAGCGCATTTATAATGAGGTAAAATGATGTTTCCATTCCTATTCTAGGCTATTTATGGAGGGATACCCCTGGAATATTATATTCTTCACCAATAAGAGACCTTTTTATGTAGAAAGGCAAAAATCGGAGGATTACAGCAGTATAAAACATGATAGCAGACACTGCAAGACATCATGACCACAAAGGTGTGTAGTTACGAAGTTTTGCGGTAAATTTTCCATAACATTCAAAACTCACAAAAATAGGCAGTTGTTTGGTTTTTATCAATTTGATAAGAATGCACTCTTTCTTAAACAGCAAATTCGAAATAGCCTTCTACAAGTATTGAATTTGTCTACAATCTGTGCATAGCTAGGAGTGATGAATACACAGGTGTCATGAAAAAAACATACATCGCAAGTTTGCCATTTAAATTCATATTTGTGTCCCTAAAGGGTCAAATTTGATTCCCAAAATGCAAAGCGATGCCACTTAAACTGTACCTTGACTAGAGTGGGACTTATGCGTCAAATGTCAAGGTCTGCTGTCCACACAGCCATCCTGTTTCATTGATGGCATAGAATAAAGCTGACGGTCTTTACTGCACTATGCCACAGGCCTGCTTTGCACCACTGTATTCAGTAAATCTTGCTGTGCATTATCATTCCACACAGTTCATGCCGTACATTGCCGTTCCACACAGTTCATGAATTCATACCTTCTTGTACCATATGGTATAGTAGGTGAGTATTAAGCTTTACTGTGCCATATGGTCTATAAGTTAAGCCTTTGAGCAGTATTATGCCAATTGGTGCATGACTGTATTGTAACATATGGTCATATGGTTCAGTTGGGGACAGTTTAAGGCCATACACTGTGCAACACAGTCCAGCTGGTGTGACTCTTAAGCTGTGCCATATGGTCCATTATGTGCGAGTCTTTAGCCCTTATTTGCCAAATGTTTCATTATGTAAGACTCGTATTCTGCTGTACTTTGCCATGTGGCCCACACAAGATACTTGAGCGTTACTATGCCATATGGTCCAGCAGATAATTTTCATGAATATGTGCCATATGGCCCAGTCGATGAGTCAAGTGCTACTGTGCCATATAGTCCAGCAGCTGAAATTGTAAGCTGCAATGTGCCATATGGTCTTGGCAAGATTCCAAACTGACTATTGTGCCCTATGGTAGGGCATGTGGGATTCAAAGCCATAATGTGCCATACGGTCTAGTGGGTTAAATTCTCCGCAGAACCCTAGCTGCCACATGATTTATTCTTCTATACACCACAGCCTCACTCTCGGTGTATATTGTAGTTGATTCATGCCTACAGTGTAGAGCTATTTGGTCATTCATCCCTCTGTGACCAGATTTGTTAAAGTGCCTGTCACCTCCCCCGCCCCGTCCCCACCCCCCAGTGGATTGTGTCCATATGACTGATCTTGTATCTGTGCCTCACATTGACTTAGATATGTGTCTGTTCTCCCTGCTAGCATGTCCAGTAAAGTCTGCCCTGGTCTGCTTTCTCGATACATCAGCCAGTCATAACTCTCATGACTATCTTAGCATGCAGAGAGCCATGACCTTGATGCTTGGTGGCCTAAAGTTTCACAGACTGGCCACATATCTTTGAATGAACGAACTAACGTTGGTCTTATTTTGCTTGTTAAATCTGATTAAATCCCCTCTGTTGATTGATTCAATCAAGAAGCTGGCGACTTCAGCAGGAAGGAGGAGAGATAAACTGCACTGCCTGTCAGGTTGGTGTGCGGTCACTTACACTATCTTGTTTTGATGTCTTAACTGCTACATTCATGCTTTATCCTCCCCATTGCCTGCTCACCATTTGCTTTTGTATTGTTTAGTATTTCATCAGTTGCTCTTTCTGTATCTGTATTCAGTAGTCAATTATTTGGTCTGACATGATTTTAGTCTTGAGCATTGCTAGATGAATTGTCTGTGGGCCACCTGTCAGTGCCATCCAGTCAGCCACATGGTTAACTTGTGCTGGATGTATGACCTGTGCTTGCCTGCACAACAGACCTTGCTGTGGGTCTTTTCCAAAGAGAAACTTCATTATCAGATTTGAAGAAGTTTGCATGCAAAGCCGCTTTGTCCCACGGCTGCCACCAGCATTCAGTACCATATCTTTTTATTTCCTTCTTGGTGGAGTTTTCTTAGCATCAGAAAATTAACTCTTCTTGAAAATTTCTAAAAACCCTCAAAACTTTGAAACAAATCTTACCAAAAATGCCATTAAGTGTCCAAAAGTGTTGGGTCTTTGGCTCATGTCCAAAGCATTGATTGCTCTGCAGATAAAGCCGACAGCCTAAGCCATCACTGCTGTATGTGTTATGTACAGGATGCAGATAGCACCTGCTAAAAGTAGCTTGTTTTACATCAATATAATGTAAAAGACAGATTTTTCTTTGTTTTGGAATAAATTTTGCCATATCCACCCATGTAAATGAGGTAGACTTGGCCGTCTGTCTAAGTGTTTACAAGTGATGCAGTGTAATTGACCTCAGAATAAATCAATTTGAAATTAAATAAACTTAACAATGATAGTATAAATGAAATAAAATTGGTATATCAGTATGAATTAAATAGATCTGACCATGTTAATGTAAGTTGAGCTAGAAATTACTGCTGCATGTTTTGCTTCCATGTCAACTCTTACTAGACAGCATGTAAATTTTTCAACATTGTCCACCAAAAGTATTGCAACTGCTGCAAGTAAAGTATAAATGTATCAACACAAGCTGAGTCTAATTACAGATTGTAGAGTTCTATGATATAGTTGGAACCCATATTGTTTATAAACCAGATGGCTATTTTCACCCCTAACAAGGAGACCATCAATGTACATGTACAGTAGCAACTGAAAGTGATGTGACCTCTGCCCGCTAGCAGCTCGCGAGCAATTTGCGAGCACGGCCAGCAATTGCCCCGAGCAACCCGCGGGTTAATTACATATTGAGTCTGTGTGTTAATGTGGGTGCACGAGAGGGCAGGTGAGGGTGCGGGCATGGGTTGCCTCTGACCACCAATGCGTGTCTGTTTGGCCCACGAGCTCAGCTGCGCCAAGATGAAGTTGACAACATCTATATACCTGCTTGATATTATACAGTTTGTACGTACATTTACCTGTATATTTATATATTTCTCCCATTTAGGAGATATAATGAGTATGATGAGCATCGTAACTCGCTTTTTCATTTCATTGAAGCCAACATTTGCTTCTCTCTTAGACTCAGAAAAGTATGAGCAGCAGATGTCACACACACACACACACACACAAAGTGACATTACTGTTATGTAATCCGAGTATACAGCTCTGAATTTCCCAACTGATTACATTATTTAGTTGCTATTTAATGTGTTGACACATCCTATTTTATAAATGACAGACAGGTATCAACACTTCATATACATATTTTACAAGACTATATATACAGGAGCAGTGTTGGCCACAGTCAATGAAAGGCATAAAAAAGTAACATTGCAAAATCTTCACGGAGCATGTGCTGTGCCTTTTCTCCTCTTGGTGTTTTTTTTTTTTTTTTTCAGTTGTAACGGTCCGGGGCCTATAAGCAATAAACTTATTGTATCGTATCACACACACACACACACACACACACACACACACACACACACACACACACACACACACTTTCTTACATGTATATCCTGGAGGAGGTATATTTTAGTTTTAGTTTAACCATATTTCTTTATACTGGATTGGCCAATAGTACAAAATTAAACATTGTCTAATCTAGGGGTTCTCCAGAAACGGAGACGCACAATAATATATACAAGACTCACAGGACAATACAAATCATGATAATATGACTATGCATTGACCGTGCCTGATATAAATTTGACTACAAATACTATAGACTTAGAATTGTGATACAACAATTCAACAATATGTGTACACAGATGCATGCAAGCAAGCTTACGCACATGCCTACACACCCATTTGCAATGACCATACATGTAGCTGGTGACTGAAAGGGAGATACTGGCCCCACCATAATCTCCCGCTCCCGGTGTTCTACGGCATGGCCCGCCGGGGGTCAGGCGACACATGATGCACGAATGCATACCACTGGGTATGGCCGAAGCACTATGGCGGCATACGCACGCTGCCACCGTGAAGCCACCATTGCACCCAGCAGTTCAGTTGTTACTTCCCTGCCTGGCAAATGTCAACCACTGTGGTCCTATTCGAGCGCAAGGCATTTCTCCAACATTAAAATACACATAACCAACAACAGTAATTGGGGCAGGTAAATAAATAGATACGCACATACATAATTTCGTCAGAGGTTAAACATTATAATATTGACAAAAAGAAAGAAAGAAAGAAAGAAAGACAGGCAGGCAGGCAGGCAGGCAGGCAGGCAGGCAGGCAGGCAGGCAGGCAGGCAGGCAGGCAGGCAGGCAGGCAGGCAGGCAGGCAGGCAGGCAGGCAGGCAGGCAGGCAGGCAGGCAGGCAGGCAGGCAGGCAGGCAGGCAGGCAGGCAGGCAGGCAGGCAGGCAGGCAGGCAGGCAGGCAGGCAGGCAGGCAGGCAGGCAGGCAGGCAGGCAGGCAGGCAGGCAGGCAGGCAGGCAGGCAGGCAGGCAGGCAGGCAGGCAGGCAAGAAAGAAAGAAAGAAAGAAAGAAAGAAAGAAAGAAAACCTTTCCTATATGGATCAAGTTAGGATGAACACCCGGAGCAATGAAGTATTGAGAAGTTTTTTTCTAGAGGAAAGATATTTAGAACAAAAGAAAAAGAAATGAAAAATATCTCCGGTGGGGAAAGAGCAGGAGTAAACAGGACTTGGAAAAACATCAACCTTACAAAGGTCACAGTTAAGCCCAGAGAAGCCCAATCGCAGCTGGGGCTGACAGATATTCAGGTACCGTTGACCATGGAAAAAGAAGGCAGGGACATCGTCCAGGGCTAGTAAGGTTGCCTTGATTTTGGATTTAAAAATTTGAAGCGAAATGGAATTCCGAATTCTGAAGGAAGGTTGTTGCAAAGTTTGATGGTGTCGGGGAGGAAAGATTTGTCAAAACGTTGAGTTCTGCATTGGATGGTGCGTATTGCACTGCAATATCGCAAAGCTCGACCAATGTTAGTATGCAGTAGGAGGTTGGAGAGATGGGAAGGAGTAGATTATGGGTCATTTTGTAAAGTATGATCAATTTAAAGTATTTACATCGGCTAGCGACGGTAGGACATCCGAGTTCGTGTAAAAGTTTGATATGAGAAGTGTGTCTTAAAGCGCCAGTTCATATTTTGGCCGCTTCATACTGAATAGATTCAACTAACTCTGTTAGGCCTTGACTACAGTTATGATAAGAAACACAACCATATTCTAGTATGGGTCTAACCGTGGAGAAATGTTTACAGTAAACCCTCCGTAAGTGGGCACTTTGCCCCGTTTCCTATTGACTATACTATAAAGCCAGCTATCTCCCCAAAGTAAGCATTTATCCAATCTTACTTTGCCTCAGTTCTATGCAACAAGCCATAACCATAAATTTCGAAAAGGCTCTTAATTTCAGTTTCTAGATGGTGAAAATAGAGCCGTCTCTATCCTCACGGAGAAAATATACCAAACTGTACCATCACCGCCATACTGTGAAAATAGACCAAACCCTAACCTCACCGTATGGTGAAAATAGACAAAACTCCTTCCAAACGCTATTGTCACCGCACGGTGAAAATAGACCAAACGCTATTCTCACTGTACGGTGAAAATAGCATCGCTCTTTCTTTTTTTATTTCGTTTGCTTTAAACATTTTTGTTCATCCTGGATAGCCCCGCAGTGCGAAAAGCTGACTTATACAATGGGTTCTCCAGACAGAGAGCGACAAAACAGAATATGTACAACGTGCAAGGGACATCACAAAATTACGTAAGCGTATGTTACACTAATGAATGTATCAACACAGATTGTTCGATAATCAATCAGTAAATAACTTGAGAGAAAAATAATGACATAGTGTCGACTAATGACCAGAAAATCAAAGAAAATAGTTAAATCACATCATCACCTATCCAATTTACATTTGATTACACCCCCCCCCCCCACACCCCACCGGGGGTGGGTAGGCTGAATTAGGAACTGGAAGGATCAGAATAATAATTGTCTAGTTACAGCGATATAGTACTGAACTGTTATAAAAAATGTTTGATGCATCGGATATTGCCTCTTATTAAAGCAGACCAAGCTCTGTGTTACGGGGGGGGGGGGGGAGAAAAAATAACTTGGGAGACGACATCGGATAATTCTTTGTCATGCTAGCAATAAAAAAGTCCTGAAGTTTGAAAAATGCCAGGATAACAACGAGCGTGGAAAAGAATTTGTTAAATGTTAATTTCAAATCTGTTAAGTTTAAGGTTATACAATAACAGGTAAACTAGAATAAACCTATTGCATTCCAGATCCACTACTCGCATGTAAATGGAATTCTGACACTTCAGATCTTTGATTACATTAGGACACCGTTGTCTGATAGGGTCTCAAATTAAATACATCCGCGAAATTGTTTTTGATCAGTTGGTTTTTCCATGACCTTCAGGAACATTTTCCGGTGTCAGAATATGTCGGATATCTGAGTGTCGTTATAATTAGGTTTCAGTGCAATAAGTAATGATTTACCTTTATAAAACTACCCTGTGCCCAATTTTTTAAAGAAGATCCTCCCGGTAAGTATCTCTAACAATCAGGTGGTTATCAAATTTTAAAAACAATCAAATTAATGTCTGAATTGCCATCTATGTACCATCCATGGTCAATAATGAAGACGATCAAAGCTATTAAAGTGCAAAGGACAAAGGTTATTTGGCTCCTTTGTGTGTCTGTTTTATGCCGCGGTTATGTGAAATCTTGCATATCGTTACAAACGTAAACTGTTGCGATCTTCCTTGCGATGTACATGAAATGAAATTGTCATTGTACTTGTAGTGATATACTTGTTTTTACTTGTCATGTTGAAATTTAAAGAAGCAAGTCAATATTTTCATGAGCCAAAAATTAATATTTGAATAAGTATCACAAGTAAGTAAGAAACAAAACCCACGCTAAAAAAAAGGAAAAGTGGTCTGTGAATGGAAACAAAGTTTGTTTCTGCGCAGTTAATATCAATTTTTCTTGACCCTTGAGATGACACAACATGTCTGGTGGTTACCAAATTTATACGATGTATAGACCATGTCCAATGAAAGAATGTTATGTAATGTCAGTGACTTGGACCTAATTTGACCATGCCTGTAAAGCTGGAAGAAGTGATTTTGTAATGGCAGGGTGTAGCTTGGACATGAATGGCAAAGAGAATTGAACCCCCAGATAAAAAATTGCACTTTATTAATCTTTTGTACATAAAACTTTACTTGGGTCACTGTGACCAAGATATTATGGAGTTTGACGCTTCTGAAAGGTTTTTTTTTTTGTTTTTCTTCAATAACTCGAAAAGTTATTACCTGCTCTCAACAAACAGACGACGTATGGAAAGATGGATGTGGGGCACACATTTTAATCCGAACATTCTCGTCCTGGGCAGCATGTGGAAAAAGTTCCTACCACTTTAACCGTGCACGGTGGTTTTCTCAAAGTTCTTCGGTTTCCTCCACCAGGCAAGGTAGGAGGTATACGCCAACATCTGTGCCATGGAGAGAGATTCGATAAGTCAATGCTTGACTTCTTTCACAATCCATGTAAAACAAATGTGTCTATACTTTAAAATGTGAAAATCTTGTCACCAGTCCAGCATGCTTGACTTGTTATGGATCTTCATGAAATTTAGTGGGATTGTAGAAGGGGTCAAAAGGTTTGCAAGTGGTACCATCTACAATTTGATGGGAATTATGTATTAAAATGTCTTGAAAGATACAAAATTCCATATCTGGACATCAGTGGCAAAGAGAATTGAGCCTGTAGATCTCTTGAGTACATTGTATATGAAAATGTACTTGGTGACCTACGTTTTTGGGTCACCATGTTCAATGATTTTGTGACCTTGCCCTATCTTTGAAGGTCATAAAACACTGAAAAAGGACATTTTATTCAATATCTTTATAAAGAATCAGGCAAATGCTGCCAAATGCACTACACATGTGTATATATCTAACTTTATTTAATACAGGTAACCCAGTTAGTGTGTCATGTGGAACTTTAATATTATACAATACAGTGGGACAAATTCACTTCAAACTTGTTGGGGATGTGCCGGGGGTAGGTTTCTACAAAATTTGTTCAAATGTTTATGCTCTGGTGATTTTTTTTTTTTTTTTTTTTTTTTTTGTTCTTTATGGGGACAAATATTAAAAATTCTTCTTCTCTGAAACTGGTCACCGAATTGCTTTGATATTGCCGGGAACTTCTAGTTCTATATTTGTTTAGTAGGTGGTGCTGTGGTTTTTTATGATTCTTGTGTGTTTACGTTTTTGCTATTTTCGGCTTCTTCTCCAGAACCGCCACTCAGATTAAGCTGAAACTTGGTGGATATGTTCCTTGTGGAAAGGTCAAACAAACGTGTTCACTAGGCGTAGGCGACACTGCAGTGGATTCCTATTTTTTTATCCAATTTCGATACATATCAGTCAATGCAGCTTTCCTGTTGATTACTATGCAAGTCAATGGACATTCTAATGAAAATTCATATTTTCGACTGCTCCAAAAATATCATCCAGATTGACTCCAAACTTGGTGGCGATGTACCTTGGGTGGTTTGTTCAAATGGTGAAGCTGCAGTGATTTTTGGAATTTTTATGGGTTTTTTTCGAATATTTAAAAAAAAAAATAATAGGAAACTTTAAGATGGGATTTTTTTCTAATGGTTTTAACTTAAATAATTTTGGCCAGATTTGTGCCAAATTTGGTACGGATGTATCCCTAATAAGTGTCTTCCTATTTTGTACAAAAAATCATGCTCCAGTGTTATTTGGACCTTGACCCCATTCCCAGGGTCACAAGACAACTGACTCGAAATTTACTGTTTGCTTGATAATTTCAGATCTGTTTTGAGTTAGGACTTTGATGTTGCACATGTAAATGTTTCTCTGTGAATGTCATGATTAGACAGTACATGAGTGACTTTGACCTCATTTCAGGGGTCAGGGTGTAACATACATGAATTTTAGTCTTCACAATAACTTGAGAACTACTTTAACTAGGACCTTGATGTTGCTCATGTTAGGGTTTTTCTATAAAGGCCAGACTTGCTCAGTACATGGGTGACCTTGATCCTATCCTAAGTTTACAGAGCTGCAAGTTTGATAAATGTCTAGGTCAGCAGAGCATGGACAAAATCACACAGCTCTCGTGTTTTATGAATTTTTGTGTGTTAAGGCTACTTTTGACTTCTTCAGAACGTTTAAACAGAATTGCTTAAAATCTTAGACTTTAGACAATAAATGTTTTCAAAATGATATGGATATGATATGGATATATGTTGTTTTTTGACGAAGTTATGGAATATCATACTTTGTGACTGTGGGTAAGTGTTACCACTGTATAGTATATATGGCTATTGTACTTAAATTTTGGACTTCTTCTCAAAAAGCGGTGTTTGGAATGTTTTGATTACATGGATTTTTCTCAGGTTGACATCTAGTTTGCAAAGGATATGACAATGCAATGATTTTTATATTATTTGTGAAATTTTTGATTAAGAAAATCTTCTTCTCAAGAACTAGGTGGCCAATTGCTTTGATATTGCACATAGGGTCACCTAGTTCTGATTTTGGCAACCAGGTGGTCCTGCAATTCCTTTATTTTATGAATTGTATATCAAACTTTGCTATTCCTGTACATGTATATAGCTATACAGACTACAGTGGATGTGTTGCAATACTGTAAGATCATATTCCAGTCAGCAGAGCACAGGATCATCATGATGGCCTGTTCAAGTTTGTCGACTGATTACATCGCAGAAAATATTTCTTTGTTGATGGTGGTCAGCCGAGTATTATCCCATGGGCCTCTTGTTAGCATAATTGAATAGTCAGACTTATTAGCTAATTCGGCTGCTTTCAATTTAAACTGCGAAAAATGTGACGCTTCCTCCCACCAAAAAACGTATTTCTAAATATAATGGCGCTGGATTTAATTTGCGCTTTTCTCTCTACCATCCAAAGCGCAAAATTAAAATGCGACAGAATAAATTGCATTGTATTTCACTATATTGCAAGACATTGAATTGCATGAAAAGTTCTCTAAGTTAAGAAAAATATAGTTTGCACGGAATTGAACACACTCGAAAATTCCTACAACTGCAGTATATAGATCTTTCATACCCTTTCGCTGCCACTACACCTGGGTCAACCCTGTGCCCATGATATTAGGAGGACTCGGCCGGCTTGCTGGGTGTGGGTTTTTAGGTTTAGCTGTTAATTGCTTTAGCGTGCGCTGACAGAGCTTGCAAAAAATGGTAAATTAGTACTGTATAAGATAATATATTCCCGAGATATTTAAACTTCTGAATTTTCCCAAATGGAACCCCTCTTAGAAATAAATCCTGGGAAATTATTGGTGATAGTGCTTGGGTACAGACTGTTACAGGCAATTTGAGATGGGACACCCCTGACGCAGCATGGATAAACAATCATGCAGCAAACTGTGACCACATGGTCTAGGTCGTGTACCAGTAAAATAAATAAAAAAAAAGAAAGAATACAAAAGATGTGATGTTCTTAACTTTTATTAAACTACAGCTTCTGGAGCAGCACTGGTTTCCATGGGCGGTTAAGGGCTTTGGTGATTTTTTTTATCTTTTGTCCATTATTGTTAATCGGGAAAATAAAAACCTCGAAATGTTCATATGAAATCAATCAGGGAATTTTTCGACTCTGGCATATTTCCACTGATGCAGTATTTAATTTTAAAAAAAATATTTGGCTGGCAACATTTCACCTCCATCTAGGTTGGGCTGGTGTAATGCCATCCTCCTTGAATGAAAGCTTAGTCCACATCTTTCCTTGCCTGGGCTGGCAGTAAACATTGAAACTGATCTCTCTGATCACCAGCCAGTTTTTGCAACATAAAAGTTGCACTCACTTTCATGTCATCAGGTTTATTTTGTAATATAATTTTTGACTGGATTCTGTAATCAATCAGTGGGTGCATTTTGTTGATGGTTCATCCCTGGGCAGGCGTTAGCAATCAGGAATCAAAAATAATTTTATTTAATCAATATACAGTATATTTCGACATTATTAGTTCATATTGTATAACCATAAAATGTGTGTAGCAGAACTGATGCTTCTTCAGCCAAGTCAATTCTAAATCTTATTGGCTGCTATTATGATGAAGTTTAAATATTCGATCAAACAAAAGAAATCTTTTTTGTGGCCAATTTGGCTAAAAATTACTACAGATTCTTAGTCAGATTCCATTAGTGTTAGCCTCTGGCTGAAGGCTAGCACTAGCTGCCTCATACTGATATTCACACAGTCTGGTTTTCATCCAGGACTGCTGTACCAGCCAATAACAGCCATTAGTAGTCCCCTAGATGGGTTGTGGGGCCCTGACCTGTCAGGCTCTATCCCTGGCCCTGTCCCATCAGGCCCTGTCCTGTCAGGCCCTCCTATGTCCCTGGCATGACATACATTTATGTACATGTATAGCTGTATGCATCTCTGGCCTATGCCATTTTTATGTTGCCCTGTGTAGCCAACAGCCCTACATCATACACCCTATCAGCCCCTCCCCCAGCATGACCTGCATGTGGATGGTGTCTTTACAGAAGTCTGTGCTGTGTATGTAGCATGTACATGTCTCTTGCAGGGTGTATGTGGAGAAGGACGGGCTGCAGAAACTCAAGCTATATATCACAGACATTAAAAGCATTCACATTGGTAAATACACATGTTACGGCACAATCAGTGGCAACCGAGTGGAGAATACCACCAAACTGTTGCTTTACAGTGAGTATTGTTGTCTATAGCAGACTGATTGATACACCTTTGATTTTCCAGATAAGCTATGCTACCAATCACAAACATGTTCTGTCTCTCAGTTAGTGGCCCGAGAGCCATCTAGTCATTGTTTGGTATAAAGTTTAGAGGATGCGTTTGCAATGACTCCATGGTTGGTGTATGCTGGTCCCATCAAGTGCATAAGGTCACCATGTTTTATGATGTATTTGTTATGAAAATGTGTATGGTTGTTTGTTTTCATTTGGACAGGTCACTCTATTCATTCTCTGTGTGCCAGGTCATTGAGTGCAATGAATACTGTGCAGGGTCACTGCAGAGTGACTGATTTGGCCTGTTTTGTGGGTGACTCACATGTAATTTGTAAAGAGGTGGAAGAAGGTAGAGTGGTGACCTCCATTCATATGAGGTGACGACCTAGACTGATCAATGTGATGTGTGACTGATTGGAAAACTCTAGCACAAAGTAGAGTTTTCTCTGTATTCATATAAAGCAGATATTTCCTGCTGAGACGGGAGAACAGAAAGATGAACAGAGGAGAAGAGAGGATTCTGACGGATCTGCCAGAATCTTTGTGTTGTCATCAAGCCATTAGGACTGTGACTCTCTGTTGTCATCAAGCCATTGGGACTGTGACTGTCTGTAGTCATCAGGCCATTGGGGATGTGAGCTATGGCTTACATTGTACCAGTGGAGTCAGGACAGTGTCTTTGAGTGGACTTGTAAATTTGGTATATTGTACCACATTGGAACCATACTGTACCTCTGTGTGATTGGATCAGCAGCACACCTTTCAGTACCATATTTGACCCAAACTGTACCTCTGTGGCATTGATATCATATCATTTGGCACATGTCATAGGACTTGGAACTGTGGGACAGTACCTGTCGATAATCTCACCAGGGATTACGATTAACCTAAGACTGTTTGACTGTTCAAATACCAGTGGAGATAAGTGTACCTACTTTGCACTGATTTTGATTGTTAATATATTGTTATTGTTAAAGTTATAGAATTGTTGTCAATCTTTGTTGAGTTCTGGTAATATTCAAACGGTGAGCAACCAAATATCACCTTTTGTATTCAGTAATCTGGGTAACCTTGATCATCTGTCCCAATCGCACTGAAGACATACAGTTAAGGACTCAATCATTGTTTTCTTGGCACATGCAACAATATCCATCACAGGAATTGCACATATATGATATGATTACATGTGGAGCAAAGTGCCATCTGATGGACAGTTTATACACTAAATGTACATACGCTTTATTTGGTCAGAAGCCTCTTGAGGTCTCAGAGTTTTGAAATGAACAGATGCAATATAGCCACAGTGCCATCAGAGCATTAGGCCCAAAGGCCTCTTTTAAAAACTATACCTTGTTAATACACTTTTCATATGACCTGGAATATGATTAAAAAACTGAAGGCCTGTATACTGGATACTGCAACAAAAGTGATTCTATGTATGGAAGTGGAAAGGCTGTACTTACATCTTATATTGTAGTTGTGGGTTTGATGTCCAAAATTGAAGGTTAACCTAATTTGTGATTCCCAATGTAATTCCAAGTAGACCAACAAACAGACACTTAAAAAGAAATCCTTAAGCGGTTACAAATAATTCTGAGATATTATATGTGTCGGCCACAAGGAAAAGGTAATAATTCTCGTAACTTTTTGTCTGTCATAGAACCAAAATGTTATTGATCTATACATGTATGCATTTGAGAGGTAGAACCCCATAATTGTATACAGTATGGTAAATGTGGATGAATTAAAGAATAACACAGTTGTCACAGTATGTAAAATACATATGTATACACAGGTGGACATGCACATGCATGCATGCACACACACACACACACTCACACACACACACACACACAGACACACACACACACACAGACAGACCTGCAGGACATATTTGCCATAAATACAATGTCCCAGGCATTGGAAATTTCATGTTGAAATAAGGCATTGAAAAATAATGTTACATGTGTTGCCATGGTTACAGAGGCCATCAGCTTTGACTACGCCCCATCGCCACAATATCCAGTTATCTTTACAAATGCCATCATCCTGTGTAAAGTCAGTGGAGCCCCCAGTCCTGTTGTGTCATGGAGGCATAAAGGCCGCACCATCAGGAATAGTAAGTAAACAGAATGTTACCTCAACACTGCCCAGTGTTGCACCTCATCTCTATGACACCACAACACTGCCCAGTGTCACACCTTATCTGCATGTTTCCACAACACTGCCCAGGGTTACACTTCTTCCATATTTGTATTTGTGTCTTTTTGTCCAAAACCACTTCCTAGTAGTCATTACCCCATTCTGCAGTCCGAACTCTTTAGTCTCCATAAGCTAACCTGTCATTGTCTAACTTATATATATAGAAGTACTATTGTCCATATTGCACACGTTCCTCTGTAAAATTTTGACACGCACCATATGTAAAAACAGCACTGCCCAGGGTTACACCTCTTCCATGTGTTACCACAACACTGCCCACGGTAAGACGTCTTCTATATGTTAGCAAGTCACTGCCCAGGGTAACACCTCATAGGTAACGACAATTCACATGTCCGATTGCCCGGGACAAGTCAGATTAAATCTCAGGCAAGTTAAATTTAATAGGTACTTGACCGGCCAGGCAAGCAACCTTTTTTGGCTAGGAACTCTATTCCTCAAATTTTCATGTCACAGTTACAATTTGTGGTTGTTTGCAAAGCTGGCAAGGGGGCAGCAGGGGATGATAATCTGTTGTGACAACAGTGTTTGAAGTTGGAGTGCTGCGTCCATGCTGAAGAACTATGGGGGGTCTAGAGCTAATCACTAAAAAATTGGGGTTTTGCAGAACATGCTTGGGGTGCCAATAGGTGATAATAATCGCTAATTGGTAAATATTCCAGCTTTAAACAATTACTTGGCCACTAGTTGTATTCATCAGAACTTTATCTCTGTCAACACAATCAGATATTTTTACATGTCATACTAACAATTACGATATCAAAGGTACCAGCAGTTATTGGCTTGCTAAGCGCGGTCACACTATTCACCGTCAGTGTTATTAGCCCCAACGCTGTCAAAGTAGCGTCAAAAAATAACAAAATTTGCATGGCAAATCCCTCTGCAAATAAACATTAAGTGCCATTTATCGGTGAGTTCTGACAGTGTTGGAAGAAATAAAGATCATGTATAGGTGCCATGAGATGACTTTCCAGGAAAAAATAGCCCACAACTGCCAGTCACACGCAAGTGACAGCATACAGTGGATCTGCCATGAACTGACCCAGTCTCACAGACTGATTTGAGACACATTCTGCAGTTCCCTCTATCCCCTATCTTTGTTTTTTGCTTGACTCCAATGATTGTTGCAATAAGCATTGAAATCTTAATTTTTGCATGCTGCAACATAAACAAAGCTTCCTATTTGTGTGTTCCCTCCATAAATTAAGAAAGATTCACACATGTTCACTGGGCAGAAGCTATGATGAAAACACTGTAACACAAGCCGTGATTGGCTAATTTTTGCATTTGACTCAATTGACCAATCGGGGGATGTGTTGTGCGTCAGACCACATGGCCAAAGCAGCTGTTTGTGTACAGTTGCAGGGAAGATGTTGACGGTGCACATGCTCGATTTCTGATTTGAAATATTAAAATTTTCATTTGAATTTGAGGCAAGAACACTGTTTATTGTGAGGAATTTACCTATACTGTATATGCAAATTTTCTAGAATGTACCGATAGCATTCATGGTTGGAACACAAATGATATTCATCCAATCACGGCATCCGAGGCAGTGAGAAAGGATCCTGAAACCTATACAACTATTTCATCTTCATTTAGGTTTACCTGTGATACAGACTTTCTACAGTTCCAGAAATTACATTGTATTTTTCATCCTTAGTCACCCCATGCAAATATCTTAGTTTTCAATTTGTATTTTTAATATTTTGCCAGTTTCATTGTTATTACATTTGTCGCTGGAATCCTTGTAAAATTTGACATATTTTTTGCCAATTTGCAAGCGACAATAAGCGGCAAATACATTTTAGGGTAAATGGTTTGTCTATGCCTTCGTCTAGAACTAAGCATTGATAAAAAAAATTATTGAAGTTATCTCAGGACAAGTGGACTTTGCATATGGGCAAGTCGATTTTGAAAGCTACTTGCACCGTGAACAAGTGATTTTTGTTACACCTTATCTCTATGTTACCACAACACTGTCCAGTGCCATACCTCATCTATATGTTACCACAACACTGCCCAGTTTCAATGCCCATCTGTATGTTACCACAACACTGCCCAACTTCAATGCCCATCTGTGTTACCACAACACTGCCCAGGGTTACACCTCTTCTATATGTTGCCACAACACTGTCATGTGTCACACCTCATCTCTAGGTTACCACAACACTGCCCAGTGTCACAGCTCATCTGTATTTTATCATAACACTGTCCAGTGTTACGCCTCATCTGTATGCTACCACAACACTGTCCAGTGTAACACCTCAGCTTGCCAAATGTTCATCCATCTGGCCAGCCAAGTGTTAATCAGGGATAAAAATTGGTTGCCATTTAGTAACTTTCAGCCGAATTGCTTTCCATCAACATAATACAATGTCCTGAGTTTGGTCTAACTGCTTCAAATTTGTTAAAATCTTTGGGGTGGGGCAAGTAAGTTTGCCAATTAGCTCCTAAGGTAGCCAAAATGCACTTGAGATATTTTCATCCCTGACTAATTCTAGGAGCTAAAGTGTGCTGTGTCTATGACTTATTTGATCCATTTACTCTTGCAGATGAAAAGTATGTATACAAACAAAACGGTTTACAAGTAAGGAACATTACTCAGGAGGACAACGGGGTTTATGAGTGCCGTGCCGAGGTTCCAGAAGAAGGCCGCGCAGCTACAAAATACATTTATGTGAAAGTGAAAAGTAAGTTATCTGTCATTAACCCCCTCCCCCCACCCAGGAAAAATTGTGACAACATTATAAATAAAGGATTGTACAAAACTAAGCTGAAAATTTTCAGCATAATTCTTTTTTGTTAGTATATATTCTCATGCAACTGAAACAGTTTTTACCTAAGTAGGCTGACCAGTCAGTCATCTGAGGTTATGCGATGGCCCTTCGTCCATTCATCAAGACAGTGTTCATCCATTTTCGTAATAATTCTTTTTGGTTGGTATGCTCGTGCAACAGAAACAGTTTTTATCTAAATTAGCTGACTTGTCAGGCAGTTGAGGTTATAAGATGGTCCTTCGTCTATTCATCAAGAGGGTGATCATCCATTATTAATTCATATTTCTCAACCTGTTCTCATAAACTCTTGGCTGGATTCCCTTGAAACTCAGTGGGGATTTACTTTGGATGGGTCTCTACCAAATCTATTCAAATGGTTGCTCTCCAGTGATTGTTAGCTTTGCTGAGCGAAAGTCACAGAGCTCATTGGATTACTGGTCTGTCTGTCCTCCCGTCATTCCATCTGGCAGTCCGTCTGTAAAGCTTTGCTTGTAAGCAAAATAGAGTCCCCCGTTTTAAAAGGTAGCCCCCTGTAAGTTTCAGGACTTATCAAATGTATAAAAATCTAGGTAGTGTTTAATATTGGGGGCTCCACCTACAGTATAATATAATTTGTTGGTCTAAATGTGAAAGCTTGTGAGCACTCTAGCATCTTAGTGTGTAAAAGATATTCCTGAAAGTTAGTGGGATAGTGGAGAAGTCAAAATCTCAGTTAGTTACGATACTAGTGGCGTCAAGTAGAACTTGACAGAAATTATGAGCCAAAATATGGTGACAGATGTAAAATTCCATTGCTCAAAAAATAATCGAATTCCCAAATTAATATGATATATCGATCATGTCAGAGCCACAAAAAGTGTGTTGAATCTCTAGGTCAGCTGAGTATGAGCTGTTCACACAGCCCTCTTTTTTTGCCCCCTCTTACTGGAGGAGGGGCATATAGTAATTGCATTCATACTGTGTCTCTGTCTCCATAAATCCAACCGGTATTCATGTCCAGGCTATAACTCGCTTGTCCTTTAACTTGGGTTGATGAAACTTTCCACACAAGTGCACCTGGACATATGGGTGTGTCGTGTATTAAAAATAGGTCCCTGGGTGAAGTATCTTGCTCACAGTGTCATATCCTTATAAAATCATGTCAGGGCGATTCCTTAACTGTATAACTTAGTTTCATTCAACTTCACATCCACATGTATCTTGACCAAAATGTGTGTCATGAGACAAAAGTAGGTCATTAGGTCAAGTATCTGGGTCACATGGATGCATTCATGTAAAACTACATTGCCCTGGCTTTATTACTTTTGTCCTTTGACTTAGAATCATGAAACTTTTCGCACTTGTGTGTCTGGACACAAAGGTGTATCATGCATAAAAGTAGGTCACTAGGTCAAGTTTATTGGCCACGGTAATAGCCTATTTTTATGGACTAGAGTCATTTCCAATATGACACCTGTGATTAGCAAGGTAATAAAGAGGCAAAGGGGCATGAATCAAGCAATTTCAGAATGCATTTTAACTTTTTGTGTGTTTTTGTTGTGCTAAACATCTTCTGCAGAGGGGTCACTCAGATTATACTGAGACTTGGTGGATGTGTTCCATGTGAAAAGGTCAAACAAAGTTTTTCATTAGGTGGCACTGTTGTGGATTCCTTAGTTCCAACAGTTTCTACCCCTCTACATATATAGGCTGGAGGGGTATTGCTGTCACCTAAGCGTCTGTCTGTCCATCCGTCCAAGCCTTGTTACACCATATCTCCAAAATACTCATTTTTAGACTAATTTTTTTCATCACAGGAGGCCATTGAGGTGTTTCAGATGCGTATCGAAAAATAGGTCACTAGGTCACATATTTAGGTCAGTACTACCTTGAAGAAAAAATGGCGTGAACACAATACTTGAAAAAATATTGAATGTAGCTCCATCAATTATTTATGACAGTTGATCCCAAGGATGCCTCAGACATCTATCGAAAACTACCTCGCTAGGTCACATATTTAAGTCACAGTGCTGCATGAAGAAAAAATATCCTCGCCATGATATATCTGCTCATTGCATTTGCACCAAAGCTTGTAGTTTCAGTTCTGGTACTTGTCTGTATAATGCCTGAATCTGGAAGCACCTGTCCAAAGGAATGTCCTATTGAACATGCCTGTACCAACACCTTTGCCAGTGTATGCAGGGGCTCATGTGAATCGGACCAAGATTTCACTTCTGGCCCTCTATATCTTACAGACAGCGAGATTACTTTCCCCTGCTCCAAATGGACACTTTTCCCTTAGTGACCATACCTCAATTAACCAAACTGATCAAGATGTTCACATAATCCACTCATGCCATGCATGTGCACGTGCAAATGCAGGTACCTTAATTCTATTAAGTCTTTGGCTTCCTCTTTAAGTTAAAGGTCACAGTGAACCATGATATTAAATAATATACACAAATTTTCCAACTTTTACATTTTAACTCTGTATGTATATACACACATATTTATATGCTTAACAACTGTAAGCCACTGACATTTGTGTCATTAATTGATAGTATTGGATATTTGAGTATGGTTATAATGATGTTTTACTGTCCTTGGATGTGTCTTTGAGTGCATGGTGTGTTTATTAAGCAGAGGTACAAGGATGTGGCAGCTGGTCAGAGTTGGGGCAGGGGTTTTCTGTATTACCCTCCTGGACATTGTCATTTGCTGTACTTATGTACTGGAATCCCGTTTAATTTACCTATTTCGTACCAACAGTTGTTTGTACGTTTTTGTACTTTCCGTACTTGTTCCAGGGCAAAATTATTTTTGTACCAGGGTACCAAGTTTTCTGTGCAATAGAAATAATATTTAGCTCAATATAATTTGTCAAGTTCACAAAAAGCTGGTATGCTTGTAAAATCATTTTTAACTTGTTAAAAATCTGGCTTCATGTATAATGGATCTACAATAAATCAATTTACAAACATGCTGGTTTGATATCTAATGACTCTTACTATAAATCAATTTGTAAGCATAGTTCATAAGATCTGTAATGGTTTGGAACTGAACAAAAAGGCCAGGATGGTCTTCCCTCATATGTTCCAAGTAGGTGAATGTGTATGGCACAAAGTCTTCTTTCTGAAATACGCTAACTAGGTGTAACACTGCCCACCATTAATGGTTCAAAAGCTACTCAAGTAATCACCAACACAGGGGGTTAATATAGATGCATTGTCAGAGCTTCTCATGGCTAACATTTGAAACAGGAGGCCCCAAGGCTCTAACAAAACCTAGTTTGTGATCATCACAATTTTAGCTTTGCTGACTTGTCAGTCAGCAGATCTATTGGACTCCGTTTGTGTCCGTTGTCATTCTGTCGACCTGTCTGTGCGTCGTCAGACTTTTGACATTTTCTTCGACTTCTCAAAAATTTTTAAAACAATGGGTGAGTTGTGCGCATGTATTTTCATGGCCGACTTGAGGCGTAGTGGCCGGATATCATTACAGAAAAACAACTTTGGCGACCATATGTCGTTCAAACCAGGTGGTCACTCATAGGAGGGGTTGTCCAAGATGGACTACTGTAGCATTAAGGTGTATAGCATACAGGCAGCAAGTTTACTGACTCTTTCAGTGCCCAATTTTGGACTGAGTCAACAGCTTTTCTGCGTTTGCATCGGGCGCAATGCATGCTGAGAAAAGCTGTTCACCTGGGATATTCTCTTGGTAACTATAGACATGCTGGTACTTGAATGAAAGGTCTTTGTACGAGGAATACAAATCTGGGAGCCTCTAGTTTGCTTAAATAGATCAAAGTTAGTCGGGCTTGGTGCTCAAAGAGTTAAATATGCTGCAAGAAGCTAGGGTGACCTTGCAAAAGAGAGGGCTGACATAAAATGACTCTTACGACGGGAGAGGGAGATGAGGTGGGCTGACTTAAATCACTCTCATGTCAAGAGGGAGGGTGGATATACAAAATAATGTCCTGGCTGGAGGGGGCTGATGTAGAGATACTGTCATGGTAACAGGGCGGGTCTCATAAAGCAAAACTCTCATTGTAAAAATAACAATTCTGAGAAGCCACTGCTCGTATCTTTTAAGGTTAACAAAATTTGAAGCTTCTGTATTAAAAATACATAGTTTTCCTTAAAAAGAATAGGTTGGACTGGACACATAGAAAGTTGATTAAAAACAGTCACTGAGATGAGACAAACATTCCTAGCTGTGGAGTGAACATGGTGAACAAAAAACTAGAGCATGGAATTTGCTGAACAAAGTGCATTTGTTGTGAGACAGTACATGAGATCAAGGCTTTGCTTGGTTTAATTTAGGACAAGCCATTGTGTCAGGAAGTGAGAACAGTGCTATATTTCCAGAAGTGCTGCTTTGTGTTTATTGTGTTTTGGTATCTGACGTGCTGTTGTTTTGCTTTCTTGCAGGCAGAGGTTCTGTATTCTGTGGTGGAGATCATTGTTGACAGTGCGTCTCTACGCCGCTTGTCTTTGTGGTAGCATTGGCCTTCAGATTGCTCTTTTGAGAGCAACATCAATAATCTTTGGTGCTAGTCTCATGATCCAGGCTGAAAAAATCACATGATCACTTGAAACCAGGTCTAGGAAACAAGTGGTTAAGGTTGGATTTAGTCCACAAAGACGACTAGGCCGATGGAGGCATATGTTATACTAGCAAAAGAAGATTTGCTTCACAGCAAATCTGCCTGGGTACATGCAAAATTTGAATTATATAAATGCTTTGAAAAATGTTTATTGCCGTGATTCTGAAGCAGAATAACACACCTATCTGTAGTATGTTGGAAGTGTTCAATGTTTATGTCTTAGCTTAATGACACAATATATATCAAAAAAAAATTGGGGGGGACTGCTACCTGTAGGTGCAGATATAAGAGTATTGGTCTAAAATATAAAAAGTATTTACTGCAAATGTATATTATCCAGCAAAAACCCATCACTCCCATGGGGTCCAGTGGTAATGTTACAGCCATAAGCCGGCACCTGTGTTCTTTACATATTCACAGGTTTGGTGTTTTTTATTTGAGGCATTTCACTTAAGTTTCAAATTCGTCATTTTGGAGACAAAAATCCATTAAACCTAAGGTAAAATTCTTTTCTCACAGTGGTTTTTGTTTTATGAATCTGCTTCATGAGTGAAAGAAGCGAAAACACATGTAGCGAAACAGCAAAATAAAGTCAGTCTATTGAATATGTATAAATTTGTGCTGATGATCAAGGTTAGAGGACCACTGCAGTCAACACACTTTATTTTGAAAAGGAACTTTGTCACTTTCCACTTTTTAACTAGAATTTTTATTTTCACAGACATTTTAACAAGGATATTGAGACTTTGGGAGAAATATTGGACAAGAATATGAATACCTATGTTAGAATGCGTGGGCTCACTCATCTTGGCTGGCAAAGGGGGATCCTCTATTGAAGTCAAGTTGAGTGAACTCACTCATCCCATCACTGGAATGTAGCAATGAAGGAAGAACGAGTGAACCCACTCATCTTGGCTGGCACTGGGAGATCGCTTATTGAAGTCAAGTTGAGGGAACTCCCTCATCTTGGCAGGCATTGGGGGATCCTATATTGAAGTCAATTTGAGTGAACTCACTCATCCCATCACTGGAATGTAGCAATGAAGAAGGTATGAGTGAACAGACTCATTTTGGCTGGCACTGGGAGATCCTATCCATTGAAGTCAAATTGAGTGAACTCACTCATCCCATTACTGGAATGTAGCAATGGAGAAGGAACGTGTGAACCCACTCATATTGGCTGGCACTGGGAGATCCCATAACGGGAATGTAGCAATGAAGGAACGAGTGAACCCACCCATGTTGGCTGGCACTGGGAGATCCCATATTAAAGTCAAGTTGAATGAGCTCACTCTCCCTATCACTAGAATATGAAGTAACAGAGTGTGTAAATAGGTGACCTCACTTGCCTTACTTTCTGTACTAGCCTCCTTGACATTTTCATTTGCTGTACTTATGTACTAATATCCCGTTTAATTTACCTACTTCGTCCCAACACTTGTTTGTACGTTTCCGTAAGTTCCGTGCCTTGTACCAGGGCAAAAGTTTTATTTGCATCAGAGTACCAGGTTTCCTGTGCAACAGAAGAAAAATCCATTGAGTTCAATTTAATTTGTCAAGTTCAGAAAAAGCTGGTATGCTCATAAAATCATCTTTTAACTCTTTGAAAATAATCTGGCTTCGCATCTAATGGATCTGCAATAAATCACTTAATAAACACGCTGGTTTGGTATCTAATGACTCTTACTATTTATCAATTGGTGAGCATAGTTGAAAAGATCTGAAACCGTAGGGAACTTAACAAAAAGGCCACGATGGTCTTCCCTCATATGTTCCAAGCAGTTGAAAGTGTGTGGCACTTAAGTCTTCTTTCTGAATTGCGCTAACTAGGTGTAACACTGCCCACCATTAATGGTTCCAAAGTTACTCGGGTAATCACCAACAGAGGGGGTTTACCATATATGCATAGTCACAGCTCCTCATGGCTAACATTTTAAGCAGGAGGCCCCAAGGCTCTAACAAAACCTAGTTTGTGATCCTCACAATTTTTAGCTTTACTGACTTGTCAGTCAGCAGAGCAATTGGAATCCGTTTGTGTCCGTCTTCATTCTGTCCATCTGTCTGTCCGTCGTTAGACTTCTTGCATTTTCTGCAACTTCTCAAAAAATTTTCAAACAATGGGTGAGTTGCACGCATGTATTTTGTTGGCCAACTTGGAGCGGAGTGGCCAGATATGGCTCAAATTTATGTTAGGTGGTCGCAAAATCTGTTCAATTTGCATGGCTACTGGTCGCCATTAACAGCTGATCGTTCGTAAGAGGTAAATTATTACAGAATAGCAATTTTGTCGACCAAATGACCACTCATAGGAGGGATTGTTCAAGATGGACTACTGTAGCATCAAGGTCGGGTGTATAGTTTACAGCCAGTTTACCGACTCTTTCAGTGCCAAATTTCGGACTGAGTCAACCGCTTTCATGGGTTTGCATTGGGCACAATGCACACCGAGTGAAGCGATGCTGTTGATCTGAGATATTCACTTGGGATCTATGGGCATGCTGGTACTAGAATGAAAGGTCTTTTTACGAGGAACACTAATCTAGGATCCTCGTGATGATTCGGACTAGTTTGACTTTAGTAGATCAACTACAGTCGAGCTTGGTACTGAAAGATTGAATATACGCAAGAAGGCAGGGTGACATTGCGAAAGAGAGGTAACAGGGCGGGTCTCGTAAAACATAACCCTCATTGTAAAAATAACAATTTTGAGAAGCCACTATCTTAACCTGTAAGATAATCCAAATGTGAGGCATCCGTATTTAAAATACATATTTTTCTTCAAAAAAAGTTTGGACTGGAAACATAGAAAGTTGATTAAAAACAGTCACTCAGATGAGACAAATATTCCTAACTGTGGAGTGAACATGGTTGGAATCCAGCATGAAAAGAGAGAATTAGATATAACTGTCACCATCCTTTTAACCCCACCCCACCCCACCCACCCAAGGTCAGACGCCGCACATTTGGATAACCTCTAATCACTTTTTCATATTTTTGGGATAGTCAGATACCCTAACTACATGCTCCCAAAAACTGTTTTGTTGTTCTGATTACTTCGAAATTCTCCATTGATGTAAAAACAAATTAGCACAATCCACTTACTGGTCCCCAAATACCGAAAGCTGCATGTGAACCCACACCCAAACAATCCAAGTGTGGTGTTCCCAAGTTAAAAAAAGTCGAGATTTTGACCACAAAATATACTTTTGTTTAATGACAACATCACAGAGGCAAAGCTACAAGTTTATTTTACACAATAATTAAGATACAGGACAGAAAAAATGAGTATGTGTCATATTACAGCCATAAATGCGTAAGAATTGGCAACTTTTACTTTCAATGCGATTTTGTCGGAACAGTTTTTTGCTCAACCTCTGCAATTTGTATCTCGCCTCACAAACGTACAAATTGCCCTATCACATTAAAATCAACGGACATTAAAAGAAAATTGTATCTCGCCTCACAAACGTACAAATTGCCCTTTCACATTAAAATCAACGGACATTAAAAGAAAAATATCATATCCAGGAATGATTCCCAGGATTTTTTTTCTGACACCCGCTTCTGTGACTTTTGGAGCAATTTATATAAGGTAAATGAACAACTGTCAGGACTAAATTCAAAATTTTATAACTTTTTATTTATGCTATGTCAGGATTAACCATTTAATTCGATCCTGGAAATGGACATATGTTTTAAATTTCATCTGATTTCAACTGGAAAAAAACAACAATTTTGTGTGACGTCGAAAAATGTGAAAATCCTACCAAGTCAGACAGAATGCTATAAAATTAAAAAAATTCCAATCCTGCAAAAACCCTATGGATACAAATCTATGGATGTATAGTAATCAGAAAATATATAGGTTTAATGTACTTTTGAAAAAAATAAATGGGTAATTGCGATCCAAAGTTTCCAGTCTCACTGCGCACTAGCTTCACAGCACCCAACTTAAGGTACAACAAGGAATCATACGGATACAATAACTTCTTTCTTCAGTCTTAAAGATGTTTGTAATCACCACTGGCACCTCCTGTTTAAGAAATAGAGCTCGCCAAAATGTAGTCTTGCACTGTATTTATTTGAATGTTGTGAACGCAAAAAATGTTTAAAATGTGTTGAACCAACTTGAACTAAATAACTGCAGTCAGTATGTTGTCACAGTCGCATTAAATGTGCTCGCCGGAATGAGTGGGTTCAGTGTAGTTCTAGTAGGAATTTTGTAGCACTGATTCTGCCATCCTGTTAAAAGTTTGGGACTTATCTTACCCTGTATGCCATAGCCTGAAAGGAAATATTAAAGCTATCAGGAAAGCCCCGTCAAGTGAACTTTGTGTGTCTCAGATATGACATTGTCTAAGTGAAAATAGAATATCAAATGCTAGGAAAACGCGCCTGAGAGTACCGATTTTCAAAAACATTTCCCCTCCCCCCCCCCCCCGTAAGCTTCGTGTCTTCGGCATTCGCAATTCGATCCCTCCCCTTTCAAAAGTCTAGATCCGCCCCTGTAGATCTTACTGAACGCAGATCCTCAGGGTAGCCAGCCTCATCCAGATGTCGCCCAATTCTGTTGAACTGAGGCATAGGAAAGCCAGGTGCATACTGCATCGCCCTCAAAATGCTGACTGTGCATTCAGTTCCTGTCCGCCCAACCGGAGAACAGGGTTCTCACAGACCCACTAATTATCAATGCATAAATATCAACCTTGTGGCATCCATGTTCAGGTTGATATTTATGACTTTATAATTAGGAAGTCAGTGAAAATCCTGTTCTCTGATTGGCCGTACAGGAAATGAACGCCCAGTAACCATTTTGAGAGTGATATTTAAGAATTTATAATTAGGGGATTCTGCTGTTCACATCTAATTGTAGGCTAGCGGCAAATGCTTCAAAAGTGCCCTAAAAATAGGTGCAACCCCAACCAAAGGTATAACAAAACACAACCTATATCAAAATGTGCGTACATGTCTCCTCTTTACAGAAAAATAAGTTGTGGAGTCGCAAAAGCGTTTTTTGGTATGTTTACACGCCCGTTTCTATGGCAACCTCTATTTTTTTGGAAAATGACTACTTTTCACTATTTTTTTAATATCTGCCTTAATTTTGTAGATAAGCACTCCAAATTTCATCAGAAGGTAGCACTAACCATACTCTTTCAACAGGCATAAAGCTTTTAAAAAATTATTTGAATAACATCATTATTATTATAATTATATGCAAAATTTTGTCGTCTATTTGGCAATATATATACCTCTATTTGTTGATGTTGTTTGCTGCAGTTGCCAAATTACCAAAAATGGGGGTAAATGTTAAATGATGAAGGTAATATACTTCCAGGGATATACTGATACCAAATTTACTGGAGTATATGAAGTGGACACCATTACATGTATGCAAATGAGGCTTCAGATGTTGGGGTTTTTGAAGCCATTCTGGAGATGTATATCACACATTATGTGCTGTACCAATGCAAAAAGTTACATTTCCTTGAAAAGTGCTTCAAATCATATAGAACATAGAATCCCAATCGTCTTATCAACATTTTTTGTTCACAGCTTTACTGAAATTTTATGGGTCCGCCACGGCGGGGGGGGGGGGGGGCATTATGTTTATGGGTTGTCTGGTCTGGCTAGCTTGTGCAAAAGTGCTTTCTCCAGAACGCATTGTTGGAATTTGAGCAAATTTAGCATGTATATTACCGGGAAAAAAAATGAAGTGAAGACAATTTAGAAACCCTATCATTAAATGTATGCAAATAAGGTCATCTTCAAATTAGGATTTTATAATTTATGTGTTGTGTTGTAGAGGCACCAGAAAGCACAAATCTGGGCACATTTCTGTGATTGTCTCATTATCCGTGTTATTGAGAATGACTGTGCATATTGTCAAAATGCGTTGCATGATTGATAATATACACATGGTGAACTGGATTGTTTTCTAAAATGAAGCTTGGACATGGTAAGAACACTCACGTCTCTAATGTATTTGCAGGTTAGATAATTTTGTACCCTGAACCTAAAATCATGAACCTGGAACCGCCATTCAAGAAGCCACCCCCAGCCAAGCTAAATCACAATAGCTGTTTTATGTAGCAAAGCTCTCACCACAGGAAAAGGGACTGATTTCAAAACTACTTTGGAAAAGCTACGATATATGATTGCTTCCACCACAGACCGATCAGCTGCTCAACTACCGCCCACTGAGGATGCATTTGAGCAACACGTGAAAAGGGCACAATACCAATGTGCCATCTGGTGCCACAATGGCATTGGTCAATTTACATACAGCTCTTAAAGCACAATCATTTCGAGACATAACAAAAATTAATGAATATTTGGATCTTACTGATTCAGAACACACATTTCCGCGAAGTTTTTGTGAGATTTGGTACGCTTACACAACAACTATTCGAAAATCAGATTCTAATAAGAAAAAATTAGATCAAATGTTTTGAAGCATTCCTTTCAAACACAAAATTATTGATTCACTAAACATTCAGTCCCTTTTCAAATTGAAATTTGTTCGTAACATGATTCCCAAGGATTGCAAAATAAAAGACCCCCCACCCTCCCCATCATTTCCTATAAATATGGCAACAATATTGGACAAAGTATCATGAATTACAAGCAATTTCTGGCTTCAATTACTCTTGAAGATATCGCAGCGAAAATTGTGATGGTATGTCTAACAGTAAATATTCACATTTTGTTGATGCATACCACAAACATGTATTTACAGGTAATTTAGATATCGCACAAAATTCAAGTTTAAAAGAAATTATGAAAAAGGTACAAAATTTCGGATATGCCCCAAGTTGAACATTGACAGTATTTTTTCAGGATACATGTGATGTATTTGATTCCTACTGTATGAGATGGGCAAAGAAAGAAAAACAGAATTTCAGAAATTTAAATGACGGTTATCAAACTTGAAAAAAGTCTCTAGAAAAAGAATTTATTGTTACAAATCCCACATTAAGAATTTCAATACGAAGAACTACAAGAAAGTTTTGTAGTCACTAATATAGATAAGGCAGGGAACAATCTTGGGATCATCTACAAACAATATTATCTGGATGTTTTGAAAAAAGAACTTGGTATAAACAATATTTCAGACATAAGAGGAAATGATGTAATTAAATTACATAAACAATCCATTGATAATTTGATAGACACACGTAAAGATGATACTAAAAGGAATTTTAATACCAAAATTTCTGAAGAGGACTCCTCTATTCCACTTTTGTTCTGGATACCCAAATTACATAAAAACCCTTTTAAATCTAGATTCATAGCCGGTGCTGCAAAATGTACAAGAAAACAATTATCAAAAGAAGGAACATTGTGTTTGACTGCAATTAGGTATCATTTTCGTAAATACTGTAATGCAATTTCTAGAAAAAGTGAATTAAATTGTTTTTGGAGTATTAGCAATTCTTCCGAGTTAGTATCTAAAATCAAAGATGTAAAAGCAAAAAATATCAAATGTTTTGATTTTCTTCACTGCCCACAAATCTACCCATAGATGAAGTCAATGGTTCACTTTCAAAATTAATAAGCAAAATGTTTAACCATAATGGTAAACCATACATTAATATATTAATTCATATACAAAGAAAGCATAACACAACAACTATTCAAAAAGTAACATTAAATCGTACACTGTTGAAACTTTGATAGATGCTATAAAATTTCTTTTGGATAATACTTTTGTTTAATGCGGACCATTGTTTTTTCAACAAATAAAAGGCATTGCAATGGGTAGCAACTGCTCCCCTTTGCTGGCAGATTTGTATTTAACCTGGCTTGAATTTAAGTATATGGATAAACTGATGAAAAAGGACTTTCAAATGGCTACAAAATTACCAAACAACGCAAGATATATTGAAGACATTGCTTGTGCAAATATACAAAATTTCAGTAAAATTGCTAAAGAAATTTACCCAAAAGATATCCCTTTGGAGGGTAACAATTCAGATGGTGTCAGAGATGTGTTTTTGGACTTGGATAATCAGGTCACAAATGACAGGTTTTGTATTAAAGTCTATCACAAAATAGATAAGTTTAACTTTGAAGTAGTTAATTATCCTTTCCCAGGCAGTATTATTTCGGATACTATTGGATATAATACGTTTTTTTTTTCACAGACTTTGAGATTTGGTCGTATTTGTTCTAAATTTCAGGACTTTGCATCTCGAACCAAATTTATATTTACAATAAACTTGAGTCAGGAAGATTCAAAGATGTACTTTTGATCAAATATTTCTACAAATTTTGCTGTAAATATCAGGAGATGGTTAGAAAGTTTGGCTTCAACAATTTTGGAGATTTTAGACTTGCCTTTTTTCGACTTAATTTTATCTTTTGACATCATTCTGTTTTAATGTTCACCTTTCAAACATTTTAGGCTAGCTTGATTTCTCCTAGGTCAAACCCCCCAGGGGCTATCGGTAGCGAGTAGCGGCCTACGACAGTTAGAAGCTTGCCTAATTGTACTTGATATCTGGTTAATATTTTCATAGCATTCTCTTGACTGAAATACAAATGACTATCGGTATCAAGCAGCGGCCTACCACAGTAACATGTGTGCTTAATTGCACTCAAAATCCTGTTAAGAAAAATTTTTTTGATAACATGTTTATGGCATAAATGCTAATGACTTTTATTTTTTTCTGACATGCCTAAATGCACTTTTACTCAATGTTAAAAAATTACTCAAAAGTGACAGCATTTTTTCAAACATCACAAACCTGACACATTACGTTGATACATTGACTCAGGGTTGGCAATGAAATAGAGCTTAATTGTTTGAGGAGTAGGTGTCATTATGGAGTTTGTTTTACATTTCTGGTGCAGGATGTACATTGTTGCAGTCATTGTTAGGATTTCCCTTGGTTTATACAGGAGGTCTACCTGCAACTGTTTATTATACAATCACTGGGACTGAATATAATGCCCCAGCTGGTTTCCACTTCAGTTAAACACTGGCGGATGGTTTACCTAGAATAAGCTGTCCAGCTAGAAAGGGTACATATTGGTTCAGGGGTAAGTCAAATTGTTCTTAACTGAACCTGTACTACACAAATTTGGTAATTATAGTTTGTTTGCCAGGTTTTCTTCTTTCATAATGAAGGTCTACATTTATATGCAAAACTTTACGTATTTAGCTAATTCATCATTTGCCACGTTCATATTTATTCATTAGTATGTGGGTTGTCTTTGCTGAATATTTAGCTTAGACAAGGAGCCGCTACTCAGAGAGACATGTACGGGTAAAAGGCTCCGAAACATGTTGAGTAGTTACTCGCCAAAGACCCTTTAATTTACTTCCGCTAATACAGCCGATGTCAAAATTTTACAGAGGAATGTGTGCAATTTGGACAATAGTACTTTCTTATGTATATAGGTTAGACCGGGACAGGTTAGCTTATGGAGAGTAAAGAGTTCGGACTGCGGAATAGGGTAATGACTACTAGGAAGTGGTTTTGGACAAAAAGACACCAATACAACAGTCACATTCCTAAACCTAAAGTTTGGGATCCCAATGGTAACGGCTGGGAAATGTCTAATGATGGCTACCTCAAGCCTTCGATGTATACCAATGAGCTAGCCCCACTGGAAGTCCGCAACCTGACGCATATGTATTGCACCGATATTGAGTGTACTGTCCCAAGAAAGTACCATTGCCTCCAGACAGGACTTAAATGCACAGAATTATGTGCATGCCTTGGACATGAGTGTGCAAATGACACTTTTGACACTGAAACAGACAGTGATGATGAGGAAGATGATGATTGAATCTTGGCGTAGAATCTCCAAACCATGACCATCATTGATCAGCTTTCTATATTTAGTGTGTACATGTACTTATACTGTTTTCCTTTCATAAAAGGCATCTTGAATTATAGTTTGACGCCAGAGATACATTAGTTTTGTTGCAGGACTCAAAGGGATGGTTCACTGTGAATTATGTGTAGGTGTGAATACATGGTATAAAGTACTATCTTACTTTATCAGTTGTATTGGCAATTGTTATCACGGTTCCCTAAGCGAAGATGACATATGATAGCCATATTAGCATATTAAGTAATATGCATATGGTATACTCATATGAACATGATAAATAGAACTTGTATGAGTACCGTTCCTAATCATTTTGCCTTTTTTTAAATAAACGAAACTATATCTTAGTAAATATAGTATGTTATCCGTCGCACAATACTTAATTTCGATGTAAATTTCATATATTTGCATAAATTAACATATGATAATTAGGCACTTTGAGCAAACTCTGTATTTTTTTACTATATTTGAGCAATTGAGTACATTTTGATGTTTATTTAGCCTTTCCACAAGCAGTATCACCAAAGTTATTATTTTTAAGGACAAATTTTAGTTGTCTCAGAAATGGCATAGGTTGTCATAGAAACGGGCAGAAATATATATGATAAAACGCTTTTCAGATTCCACAACCTACTTTTTCATGAAGAGGACATATATACCTGTAAGAAAATATAGGTTGTAACTTGTTATACCACGGGTTGGGGTATGACCCCCGAAGCGCCCTCTATGCCGCAGGTCTATTGGTAATGCACCGAGGAAAAAGCTCCCATGTGCTGATTGTAGCCTCATTTTGAGCCACTTTGCTCTGAAATATAAAATGCTCATGCTCCTATACCAACACAATGAACGTGAATGTTAACCAGGGCTGCAAGTACATCGAGAGATTAGGCCGATATTTATTTAAATAGGCTATGACCTGATTTAATAAAATTATTAAATAAGAAAATGTTATATTAAAAATGTAATCCCAGTAAAGATCAACTTAAACATTCATAAAGTATTAGTTTATTGAACCTGGCAGAATACGCTGCAATAATAAATTGAATGAATATATTAAACCTGTAGAATGTGTGTGCACGCCCGCGCTGGCGTGCATGTGGATTCGTTCACATAATTTGGAGGAGTTAAAAGTTGATAATACGTTTAATAGTCAGAGCCGATTTTGTTCCAGAAACACAGTAATTTAACTTTACGGGGAAACTTTACATATGCTGCTACAAGTGTTAGTCGAATGGCCTTTTGTGGCCGTTAAAATGCTTTTAATATTTTATACAAGGTAATATTAATCCTTGAATTTGTCAGCGGGTTGCCATTTCTCACACTTGAAGTCAAGATTGTGTGGTCATGATCTTTTCACATTGTAATGTGTAAAATCATACGATGTATGTTCTGTGAAAACATCATATTGAGTTGACGGGGAGAAGAGGGAGGGAGAAGGAACGGTCATTCCAGCCAAAACTACCCAATTGCGATTTATGGGTGTCTTTGACATTGACGGCTCACTGTGAATTTACATATATGTTTGCACTTAAATGGATATTGGGGTCATGATATATTAAAAACGTACTTTGCTGACATCTTTATGTTTCTTTTATTATGTCTTCTTCGCATGAGACAAGGATACTCATTCAAAATTACCATGTCTCTTTTTCAAAAGTTGTGCTTGAACTTTAAATGAAGGCATACATTTTAGCCCAAATCTCATTGGTATCACGTTTGAATGCAAGCCAAACCCTTAAAAAACGAAATGCTGGAACTATGCTGGATATTGCTGGGCGTGGTGGAAAATGCTGAAGAAAACATCCGTCATAATCCAGCATATTCTGCCAAGCATCCAGCAATATCCAGCATTTTTCCAGCCAGTTCCAACAAAATTTCGCTGGATTCTGTTGGGATTTAACCAAATCCCGACAAAATCCAGCAAAAATGTGGGTTTTGGTGAGTTTTGGTTGGTTCAGGTTCAGGTGGGGTTTGGTGAGTTTTGGTGGGTTCAGGTGGGGTTTGGTGTTTAGTATGACCCCATGAAAGGCATGATTTCATCTTTTACGTTTTACATTGTACATCACATCCATCCTGACTGTACCTCTACCATACTGAGCTGCATTGGTTCATGTCAATAAAGATATTCATACTGTGTATTAATCCAGTAATGTTAAGACATGAAAGTTCAAGAGTTAATGATAGTGCACTCACAAGCCATTTCCATTATGATAGCCTTGTGAATTATCCCCGGCCATTGCAGTGTTTGCACATCCACCTCTTCCCCAATATTTTGCTCCCTTTGAAGGCTGGTGATGTTTGCGCGGGTTTAACCACTGCCAATGTTTGATCCAACCAGAAGGGAAAGACTACTAGATATTTAAATTCGTTGCCTTGCCCCATGCTTTGTTGAATTCTGCAGTCGTTCAACACAGCACAACAGAACGCAGTCTTCACAATCCGCAAATTCAGTTAAACGAAATTTCCCGCCTTGCAAACCTTTGAGAACGAGGCTAACCGATGATCGAATATTTTGTATCTTCATTCAATATTTTGATAGGTATAAGTGTAATGAATTTTCCAAAAATCTGGCACAGGTAATTAAAGATCCAGTTGTAAGATATATACATAAGATTGCATACTAAAATAAAACTTTTGGGAATGCTGAAACATCGAGATTATAATTGGAACTTAAGCGAGGGTAGACGCACTTGTTCCTCCTTTATCGCCCATGCTGCCTTCCTTCCACAGACATCTTGACCATTGAATATCTCACCAAGATCGAGATCTTTTTTAATTGTAATCTAGCAGGTCCAGCAAAAAAAACGTTATCATTTGCTGGGTTGAGAAATGTGAAAAATCTAGCAAAACCACACTGTGGTAACACTTAAGAATTTGCTGGACTATAAATTGTGCCAGTAAATTTCAGCAAACTCTTAACAACCAAAATCCAGCATGCCCATCAAAAACTAGGCAGTAACAAAATTAACACTGTGCCGGATTCTTCTGCGCTGTCAAAGACTCAAGATTCAAAATTTTCTAAGTTCTCTACTATGAGGCTACTCCAGCAAAATCCAGCATCTTTAACAAAAATCTAACATTCTAAAATTTTACAAGTTCTTTTCCCAGCGAAATCAAGCATGCTCCCTGCGATATCCAGCATCCGAAGCAAAAACTAGAAAACCCTAAAAAGACTAAGTTCTCTTTCCAGGAAAATCAAGCCTGTTTCCAGCAATACCTAGCATTCCCAGCGACAATGAGAATACCCTGAAAAAACTAAGTTCTTTTTCTACCAAAACCCAGCATGTTTCCACCAGCATCCAGCATTGGCAGCAAAAACCAGAAAATCGAGAAAAAAATAAGTCCTTTTTCCAGCAAAATGCAACGAGGTTCAAGTACTTCTCAGCATGTCCAGCAAATACCAGCAAAATCCAGCATGATCCCAGAATTTTACAGTTCTACAGTTTAATACCCACAGACCTGAATACTTGAAGTACAACATGTGTTAGGTTAGTTTTATGACGCACTTATTGGTTGAATTATCATCATAATGTAAACGAGATTTAGTATGAAACATTACTTTACAACATCTAGGAAACAGTTAAAGTTGTAGAAGGAACTATTTGAATTTGAAAATTATTTCCTGATAGAATTTAAGGAATTCCAAGAGCATGTACATCGCATAATGCATCAGTGGACTAAACTGAAATCTCTCAGGGAAAATCTACCAGATGGGTACCGGTATATTGTTTTATGGATTGACTTCGCTGAAATTTGTATGTGCACCACAGCTGAAGAAGTGCGAACAGCCGACTGGAATGCACAGTCTGTAACGCTTCACACGATGGTTGCGTATTTTCCACAGAGCTAACATCTTACTCACAAGTCATACACAGCTGTATCAGATGAGCTAGCGCATGCATGCAGCCAAGCCAGTTTGTTTGCCATTTAAAAAATAAAAAAAAAATAAAAAAAAAATAATAATTATAATAATAACAATAATAATAATAACAATAATAATAATAATAATAATGATGATGATGATGATGATGATGATGATGATGATGATGATGATGATGATGATAATAATAATAATAATAATAATAATAATAATAAAAGAAACTTATCCCGAACTGACACACTACTCTCTGTAACAGACTCTCCCACATCCTAATACCGTAATCGGCATATCTTTCAGTTACTGGCTAACCATGAACAGGATTTTACCATCAAGGCCCGATGGGAGTAACTTGAAGCATGCCATGGAAAGGGTCCCTGCGATGGCCTGGGTGCTAGTTCCAAGAGAATGGCCAACATTGCTATAACTGAAGGCAAAGCCGTCATTCAGGGTGTGAAGGACTTTTTCGCTTGGAGTCAATCACGAAGTAAAGTGACTTATGTCTTTGTATCAAAATCCGAATGCTTTCAGGCTGATCAAATAATTGTCCCCTGCCACCGAAGGTGGCATAGGGGGATATAGAATCAACGAAGTAGGGGGTAGTCCGTCCGTCCGAGAGCATATCTGTAGAACCTTAAGAGATAGAATAGTGAAATTTATATCAGAGATGCATCATACTACGGGCATGTCGCTATGTATTGTTTTTCACCTTGACCTATTTTAAAGGTCACAGGGCCCAATAACATATCCATTTTGTGTGTCTGGCAGTATATCTCTGGAAGCCGTAGAGATAGACCAATGCAATTTATACCAGAGATGCATCATACCAAGGGCATGTGCGTCATGTATTGTCTTTGAACTTTACCTATTTTCCAGGTCACAGGGCCCAAGAACATATCAATTTTTGTGCATCGAGACATGCTGTGTGCTTTCTGCTGTATTCTCATGCTTGAATGCCTGCCTGTTGTGGCACCTATACCCTATGTGTAGCAGCACCCGAGCTATGGTCATGGAAAGAAATGGTGCCCCCGCTCCCGTGTAGTGACACCTATTCCTGTGTGTAGTGGCCGTTTAAAGCATGTTCAACTTTTAGCCGTCCGTGCGTCCATCCGTCCGGAAGCATATCTCTAGGACCAAAATATTGTGGCGGGGGACATAGATCTTTTGGATCACTGTACACTTGTTCAATCCAGAAGCGACCTTGGACCAAGGCGAGCTACAGGGACAACGAGAGTACAGGCTGTTTGTCCAGTAAACCCAAATCTGCTGATGACAAAAGAGCTGTCCTCTTATTGCCAACATTGTCGCACTGATCCTGGAAAATCACAGCGCTAATGGGTAAGGCAAGTCTTTTGCCCAATTGTTACAGAAAACGAGTCACCTGACGCTCATGTAACAAATGAGCAAGAACATGATAATGAGAATGAAGATTATGTCGGGAATACAGAAGAGAGACACGAGTCAAGACAAAACAATTTGTTCGAAGCACAGAGAATTGAAACAGGAGCGCTGGAAACAGATTACAGAGACCAAACAGAGCAGGGAAATGCGATGAACGATGCACCTACTTCTACAAAACAGAGCAGTTTTCAAACCGGAAACTGAATAGCTGGTGTATAGGATAAAAAGTGGTATTTGGGCTCCATTCAAGATATGGATGCTGAAGAGGTTGGGGTAGACTTCCTTGAACGGATTGGAAATATACCAATTTGTACACCAAACCGAAAAAAAGACGGTATTTGGATTTCCAAAGCCTATGTACTTACAAGGGTGAAAGCCCCAATACCAACTGAAAAATCGAGAGGACTTTTCAAGGTGCAAGAAAAATCATGATGAATGATTGTTGATCGTATATTCCACCAATGGAAAATCTAATTAATTTCCGTAACCTTGGATTAAAAAAGCTAAAGCATTGCTGATCAGATTTGTATGTAGTTAAAAAAGCACAGATATATATTTGGACTCATTATATGCGCAGAATGTGTGTTTAATACACAGTCTTTTATCTTACAGGCTTTGATAGATACATCAAAAGTGCTGTTTGATATCTGTTACATATAAATTATTTTTGACCAGGATTGTTGGTGAGTAAAGGATATATTACAATTTATTATTCATTTATTTTACTGCACTGGTAAATAGGACATAAAAAGTACAAATGATTTCGTCCCTCACAAAGCCCTACTGGTTGCAGTGGCGTTATTCTAATAATTCAATTGAGGTGGAATCACGAGTGGAAACTTAACTTCCGTTACCATTTCTACAAGACCTTCTAATTCTAAATACAGCGGTCATAATCTTCATCTTGATAAGTCTATTGGCTATGTCATGTCCTATATGAGTTAAGCTGTGCAAAGAAAGACCTTTTAATTATGAATCAATGTCTGTGAGCTGGTTATCAATGTAAAAATACATTTTTTGTAGACGTTGACTAAACTGCAGCAAACTACATTGAAAAGATAATGATCTATTTGTGTAATAACATGTTCCAAGTATGATTGATTGTCATGGTGACAATAAAATAAATTTATCAAAAGTAATCATCCACAGAATGATTTCTGGAAGTCTATATTTTTTGCTTTTAGTTGGGTATAAAAAGTAGCTCATATTTAACCTCCGTCACTATGATTATGTATGTTCTCTGTAGGCTACCATCGTTTCAAAACGGCAAGAGAATAAGGTTAAGTATCACACAAAATAGACCTACTACTTCAAGCCTCACTCTACAGAGGAAAGTGTTCCTTTTTCCAATTCTCACTCATAGATGAAATTTTGTCATATTGTGAACCACTAATTGGCCCTGTTTGGCTGGAATGACCGGGAGGCGGAGGGACAGGGCGCAAACATGTTGGGGGAGACTGGAGGGAAGTGGGACACCATGAAAGTGTGATTTTTTTAAAATTCCTGCTATTCAAATAATCAAGTTCATGTGATGGTAATATATCCAAAAGGAAGTTGCGACACTTTGCAAACTACTTTCATACCACCCTTTACGCATATATATATATATATATATATATATATATATATATATATATATATATATATATATATATATATATATATATATATATATATATATATATATATATATTTATATATATATACCGGTGGAGCATTAGGCAAATATGACTATTCTTGGGGAGAAACGGGACACCTGCAGGACAAAGTGGGACAAAGGGGTAAATAAAATAATAATAAAACTTAATCTTAGAGCGCTTATTCCACACACAGTATGCTCATCAGCGCTTGGCAATAGTATGAATCCATCGCACAATTGATCATACATGTTAAAACAATAAATGACGATGTTGAATGTGCATTAAAAGATCACGATAGAATGCCCACTTAGTCATTAAAAGCTTACTTAATAAGGCGAGTTTTCAATTTTCGCTTAAAAACATCGAGTGACACGGAGGATCTGATATGAACTGGTAAGCTATTCAACAGTTTGGGGGGGGGGGGCACAATTGAAAAGGCTCTGTCACCAAAGGAGTGGGTCATGCAGACAGGTTGTGACAGTAAATGATGTGATTGTGACCTGAGAACGCGACATGGTCTGTATGAAATATTTGAAACATCCGTAGCTTCTTTTCCCTATCAGATGCAGAGACACTTACACACGCATTCGTAACATCCAGGCTTGCTAACCTCAACTCGCTCCTGGTTGGATTACCAAAATACCTCTTTGATCGCTTGCAACGGATCAAGAATACAGCTGCACAGTGCAAGAATTGTGACTGGGTCTCGAAGGAGGGATCAAATCACACCTGTGCTGAAAAATCTCCATTGGCTGCCTATAAAGCAAAGGATTGATTTTAAAATACACCTACTTGTTTTTAAGTGCCTGCAAGGTAATGCCCCCCCCCCCCCCCCCAATATCTAAAGGACTGGTGTGGGAGAACTTGGATAACTAAATCAACAGTAATTTTCCTTAATATTCTACATGGGTTAATTCTATGTTTGAGAGTGAATATCATTTTCTAGAGTGAAATTTAAAAGTAGTAACTCACTGTAGGTCACATGTCGTCTCCATTTTCTTTTGATTAATCCTATCCTTTTTGTTCCCGAGCTATTTTTTCTGCCATTGTGGTCTGCTTGTTTGTCAACAAACCCATGAGTTCTCAGTGCAATGGCTGCTACGGGTACGAGCAATGCTCGTGTCCCTTTTACGGACTTTAATGATGTGGATGTAGATGATTATTTGTGTGGGCAGAAAAACGAATGGACCAAACGGAAGACTCGTGTTGATGTGGAGTTATTCAAAAAGTTGTTTGCTGCAGAAACGGGGAATTAATGTCGGGCCTACCGTTTCATGAGTTGCCGGTGGCTGAGTTGGATCGTAGCCTTGCCAATTTTGTGTTTTCCCTGCTGAAGAAAACTGGTGAAGACTATGTACCCAATTAAAAGCCTGAGAGGCTCTTCCATAGACAGGCATCTTTGGAGACACCAATGCAATATGGCCATTCCACGGTCAGTGATCTTGGCTTTCAAAACTCTCGCAAGGCCTTGAAATCCAAGCAGAAGCTGTCTTGATCGCAAAGCCGTGGTAGCAGGCCTAAGCCAAATTATAAGGCAGATGCGCTGACAGATGATGACATTGATCGTCGTTGTTTCAGCATGGTCAGTGTGGAACGGACATCCCAACTACCAATATAAACACACTGTGGCTATGAAATAGCATTGTGTTTGGTATGAGGGGTGGACAGGAACACAGAGATATGAACGAATGACCTAACATTGCAACTGCACCATTTCACACATAGGCCTATCCATGCTATTTTGTTGATGGGTCTAAATCAAATTACACAGTACAAACACAGTTTACATAACAAGATCCGCCATCACCAAACCTGCTGGGACCATAACCATTACTGACAAACACATACAGATAAACATATTAATAAGAACTGTACTTTTAAAAAAATCACACAAACATAGGCCTATATATACCGAGTTGAACCAATAAAAAAGGATACCTTTCTATTACAACTTTCCTCTGAATTTTACAGTTTCTGTCATAAATTTTCTCAAATTCCAAATTATTTCTATGTCATCAAATTTCGTTAACTTAATTAACTTATTTTCCAGAGTTAAATATTCAAAATCAACTAGAAATTCTGACAAGTTATCAATTAGTTGTTCCTGGCTTCACATAACTTTTGACAAATCAAAATGTAATGAAATTTGTCTTCTAATTCGATCAGAACACATATTCTGCCTTGTGCTGGCACTTTAACCGGGCTTTTGTGTCTCCCTTTTTCAATATTTAAATTATGTGCACTGATTCTGATATGAACTAGGGTAATATTGTGTTGAAATGCTCAGAGTCGGATCGGCGGTACCTCCAATACACCGAGCGTCAAACCAAAACCAGATCTGGCGCTAATTCCCGAGGTCATTCCAAAAATGTTTGGAAATATTCAAAATCCAGTAAGATGTCCTGTTAGACCATACGAAATGTACCGTGATGCCAGATCAAAGTCAATGTGCCACCCAGGTTCACCATTTTATTTGGCAATTAATTATGCCTACAATGCTACCAATGGATACATGTTTAAATGCAATGCGCTAATTCTCTAAGGCATAGGCCTATTGAAATCCTGTAGCTAAGGCAGGCATCGATGCTGATCGAAAACTTCTGAATCATTCAACCCGGAAAATATCTCATCCAAAAACTGTCTAATAATTGCCTTGCACCCACCCAAATAGTTCAAGTCTCTGGACATTGTAATCTGCAAAACATAAATATATTATATATAGGCCTAAGCCTATAACTACTCTCATTTGAATAACCGCCAACAAGAAGTCATCAGTGATTCTCTCCTCAAAGCAAATGGCCCCGCCCTGTCGACTGCCTGTATCAACGGTGCAGCACCTGCCCCTCCCCCGATTGTTACATACTCGACCGACACTATTTAAAGCGGTCTCCCATGTCTGTTTCCGGACCGTCAACGGAAACTCTAGGCCTATTGTTTCAAAACGTCGCACTATTGCAAACCACCACTAATTAAATGCAAGTCACGTATCGTCAATGTTGCTGGTGCAAATGTCAACCAAAAACCTGAAGCTGAACATCGTCGCAGGAGAGTCGCAACTACAGAGTGACAGCTCCCATGGATTTTATTGCTGGCTGCAGTCTCTAGTTGATAATAAATGCTCTATGTTAATTCTTATGTTCAATGACTGTTTGACAATTTCGTAAGTTCGTAATTCTAATGTTTCTTTTCTTTTTTTTTCCAACGCGTGCAACTTGAATACATTGCAGCGGGAATAGATTTGCTAGCAAACCTGTCTGGGTGCCAATTGGATCATGTTTTGAAACCCCGTTAGTCTGGTGGCCAGAGGGGGTCCCCATGCACCCCCTGGTGTTGTTGATGAAACTTATTTTTTCGTATTCTTAGTTGTCTCTGATAAATACAAAATGATGTTAACACCGTTATTTGTTGTCCCACGGGGTTCAGGTGGCGGCAATCTTGGAACATGTCTCATAGCCAGGTAAAATTTCTCGTTTTTTTAAGGGGGTAGGGGTGTTAGTAAATCTTCAACCATAAAATGCTAACGTGAAACAGACCTCATTCATACTTTATTTATTTTCACAGGCAATACCAAGTATTACCGCAATGAAATGATCAGCACGTGATGAGAGGTCAAAGGTCAAGCCGAGGTCAAAGGTCAAACTTAAGCGAAAGCCATATTTCGGGCTAAAAATATGCCAGGGGGTGCATGGGGACCCCCTCTGGCCACCAGACTACGTCTGATACCGTTTTGTGACATCATCAAACATGGGTCATCAGGTACAGCCAATCTGCTGAAAAGTAGTAGTAAAGTAACAAGGCAACAGGTGTATTGTCAATCGATGCAATGTGATTGGCTAATACAACTACCATTGTTTTTTCAGCTAATAGCTCAATAGGTTGTTTGTTTTTTTTTAAATTTACCCATAACTTTAATAGGGAACCACAAAGACGTTGCCAGGACAACACGTAATGTGACCTCAGAGTCAGGGGTTGTTGAAGTGTCCACCTCAGGCCCGCCTCCCTCTGAGGAAGGGCCCGGGGGCCCGAAACGTCAGGGAGGTCCTCCACTTCTACTTTTACTTCTATTTCAGTGTTCGGACTTTGGTATCTTTATTTTAATTTATTATTTAACTTGGAAAGTGTAATTTTGTTGAAGCTGAGCAGCAGATATGAGTTCATAACTTTAATGTTTAAAACATTTCAATAAATCCATACCAGGTGCACAATTATAGCTATGGGTCTCACAGTATGTTGTATCTTCTATAGGAATGGCTAGGAAAACTGGGTAACAAAATGTGGCGGAAAGGTATTAAGAAACAAAGAAGGAACTAAATTGGATAGATTTGGAAGCAAATCTGCTTGGATGCCAATTGGAGCTTGTTCAGAGACCCCATCTGATACTGTTTTGTGACGTCACAATCATGGGTCAGCAGGTACAATCTGTGAACTACGCGGGACTAATTGAGAACAGGGAACAACTGCGAGTGCACACAGAACTGCTGCGCTTAATAATGTTGAACTCGGACACTGTACATCACGCTGGTCGCTTACACCTCACAAGGTTTAATCCATCGTTTACCGCTCAGCGTACATCGCTCATTGCACTCGTAATGCAATTACATTCATAAAATAAGTATCTCCATATCAAAATCAAACCTTTAACATAGTATATCAGTTCTCACACATACAAGCCACATTCATATATCACACGTAGTTAAATTCATATAATTATATTCAATCGAAAAGTCCAATTTGTATACATTAAGCGCGGCCCTTTTGTCACTTATGTTACCGTGAACTAAAATTGTAAACCACACAAAGTTGATACGATTACCGCCAAACATCAGATTACTTTATGATAACAAATACTCAGTCAATCATTTCAACTACGACGTGAAAAGCAAATAACTTATGCTTACAGTATTACGGAATACATTACCGCCATTTTGCCACCTTCAACACGTCGCGCACAAGTACCAAACCAGCAATACTGAGTCATATGTGCAAATGAACGGCACAACCGTATATTACAAAGAAAAACAATTCTAATTTGAAACCATCATGTAAAATACCAATAATGCTTTTACTTGCATAGCGTGACATATACGCGTCCTTTATATCTTGGAAGGTCTTTCCGATAAGGAGATACAACGAATACGAGTGGGTTCTTGTATTCGATTCAGAAGAAATCACGAGCGCACGAAGTGCGCGAGTGATTTGTTCATGAATCGAATACAAGAACCCACGAGTATGAGTTGTATCTCCTTCTTAAACCATGTGATCTTTTCAATAATTTTTATATTGTAGTCCCTTGTTTACCCTTGTAATCAGGGTCGCTGCACAGAACTATTTTTTGACCTACCGAAGCACGTGCGCGCCAAGCGTTCCGCTACATGCGCAAGTGACCATTGTGAAAGCCACCGAAATGTGGGTTGGAAACCAGAGCTAGCCTGCTGGTGTAGTGGGTAAGACTTTAGCTCAACACCACTGTAAATTATCAGCCAGGGTTCGAATCCCGCTGGGAACTATGGAAAATTAAAAATTTTGTGAAAAGTAGAGAGAACACGAGTTCTCTATGGCAAAATTTCAAAGTCCAGCTTTCTGGTCACAGAAAGTAGTGCCAAGACAAAAGACGTTTGCAGTGAGTTAACTTCAAAAACTGAAGAAGAAATCACTGGTTGAAACAAAAGAGGCATGGTTTAAATAAACATACAACGCGCACATGTATAACATCAAAGTTTGAACAAATAATACATAAGGTTTGAAAAAACTCAATGTACTTCATAAACTCGTGGCATGTAAGTTACATTGAAAACAAACCCCTAACACCTTATATTACTATTACATGTGAAGCATCACCAAGAAAAAGTTAGCGCACTTTAACGGCAAAAAGCATGACCTAGTTAAACGCGTTTTCACGAGTTACCTTTTTAGAACGATGCGTACATTTAGTTAGGAGTTTATATATGTATGTAAATTTACATTTTAGTATCAAATTAAAATTCTTAATATACTTACATGAACACTATTGCAGTGTATGCGTTACAACCACCCCATGTCAGTTACAGATTGAAGTGTGCATTGGCCAAATGCACGCACTCTACGT